>CM069906.1:137518035-137690897 GCA_036172215.1 Camellia granthamiana | reverse complement strand
AGCCCAATTTGAGAAATCAAAGCCCAATGGTGAGTTAATTAAATCCAATTTCAAACCCATTTTCCTGAACATGAAGAACATGCAAACATGCATGAATTCAAATCATTTCAAGCTTCAATTTGATGCTCTAGTGAGCCAATTGTTCCTAAAACAAGTTGAAAACATGGACCATTGCAAAATTATGAACATGCATGTACCCATTTCATGAGGACAACTTCAAAACTTCAAATTAAAGGCATGCATGCATGAGCTAGGCTCCAATTTGGCATATAAGGACCAATTCAAAGCTCAAATCACTAAGGATACATGAACTAGGCATGAACAAGCTTAAACACAACAATGAGAGGTTAAATTCCTTACCTAGAACTTCAATTACAAGGTGAGGAAGCTTAAGTTGCAACCTATGTTCCAATTCCTCAAGATTCAAGCCCAAACTCTAAGTTGAATTCACTACTCTTACACTCCCTTTCTCTTGTTCGGTGGTGAGCTCCAAAAATGGCTGAAGGATTTGTTTAGTTTGAGTGTATAAGGCTCAAAGATGTTATAATAAGGGGCCCACTCACAATGGCAATATGGTAATTAAGCTAACTCTATTAATTTGGCTTAATTTAGTCTAATTTAATCATACTAAATCAAATTTCAGATAAATATACCATAAAATCGCATAAATTATGATGGTCACAAAACACCAATCGATTTCGGGTTCGGCCGCCGATAAGGCCTTCAATTAACAGTTTAAACATAAAAATACAAACAGATAATTAAACGACAAACAGATAGATATGCAATTAATTAGATATACTCAGTCAATTTAGTTCCAGATTCCAGCCAGTCAGTTCAGTATTTCGATCAATTCGATTATCGGTCATAGTCAGTCTCAGTTTATCAGAAATCAGTGGTTATTCGGTAAGGCAGTGGTGAGGGTTATTACACTCTCCCCTCCTTAAAAAGAGTTTAGTCCTCTAAACTCGAGTTACCTTCATTCTGGAAGAAAACAAGATTCAGTTGGGAACAGTTCAGGATATCTTTTAGCCATGTCATCTTCCCTTTCCCAAGTGGCATATACGCCACCATGATTTTGCCAGTCAACTTTCACTAACGGGATCTCTTTGTTTCTCAACTTCTTGATCTGTCTATTTACAATCTGAATAGGCCGTTCCTCGTAAGTGTAGTCATCACTCAACACTACATGAGTAGGCTCTATCACATGGAAAGGATCCCGGAGATAATCTCTGAACATCGAAATGTGGAAGACGTTATGCATATGCTCTATTTCAGGAGGAAGCGCAACTTGATACGCCACCGGATTGATCTTCTCAATAATCTCATATGGCCCGACATATCTCGGCGCTAACTTGCCTTTGACTCCAAAACGAGTCTGGCCTTTCATCGGTGTCACTTTCACAAAAACGTGATCACCCACTTCATATTCTCTGTCTCGTCGTCTTACATCTGCATAACTTTTCTGTCTGCTCTGCGCAGTTTTTTAGTCTCTGTTGTATCAGTTTTACTTTCCCAGTCGTTTCATACACAATCTCGATTCCAAGCAAAGGCCCATCTCCAACTTCTGCCCAGCAAATCAGAGATCTACATTTTCCTGCCATACAATGCCTCGAAAGGCGCCATACCGATACTCGAATGGTAACTGTTGTTGTAGGCGAATTCAGCCAATGGCAAATGGCTTTCCCAGTTTCCCTGAAAATCAAGGACACACATTCTCAATAAATCCTCCAGAGTCTGGATGGTCCTTTCTGACTGGCCATCTGTCTGAGGATGATAGGCACTACTCAGTCTCAGTTCAGTTCCCAATGTAGTCTGTAGGCTTTGCCAAAACCTCGATGTAAACTTCGAATCCCTGTCAGAAACAATGGACACAGGCACTCCATGCAGTCTAACAATTTCATCAATATAGAGTATAGCCAATTTGTCCGCATTATAAATTGTCTTAACAGGTAGGAAGTGAGCAGATTTAGTCAGTCTATCAACAATAACCCAATTCGAGTCCATACCTTTACTGGAGCGAGGCAATCCAACGATAAAATCCGTGGTAATATGTTCCCATTTCCACTCCGGTATTGGTAAGGGCTGCAATAAACCTGTGGGTCGTTGATGTTCAGCTTTGACTTGTTGGCAATGAAGACATTTTGATACAAAATCAGCAATTTCTTTCTTCATTCCCGGCCACCAAAAATTCAGTTTCAAGTCTTGATACATTTTCGTATTCCCCGGATGGATAGAGAATTTTGAGTTGTGGCCCTCTTGCATAACTCTTCTTTTCAGTTCGGTATCATTCGGTACACACAACCTTTCTTGAAATTTCAGTACATCATTTTCAAATTTGAAACCCGGTCTTGGTTTGGATTCCCTTTCTTCGATGATCTTTTTCAAGAAGTCATCCAATTGCTGTTTCTCCTTAATTTCCTCAATCAGTGCCGGTAAGCAGAAATAGCAGCTACTGTTCCACCTTGTTCCCGCAAAACAATTTCAATTTCTGATTTTTCAAAGGTCGCAAAGCAACTCTTTTTGTCCAGTAAGCAAACAGGCTAAGTTTCAATTGATTTCCGGCTCAGTGCATCGGCAACGGTGTTGGCTTTTCCTGGATGGTACAAAATCTGTAGGTCATAATCTTTAATCAGTTCTAGCCATCTCCGTCTGTCTCATGTTCAATTCTTTCTGTGTGAAGAAATATTTCAGACTCTTGTGGTCGGTGTAGACTTCACATGTTGCCCCATAGAGGTAGTGATGCCAGATTTTCAGTGCAAACACTACTGCAACAAGTTCTAAATCATGGGTCGGGTAGTTCTTTTCATGTGGTCTCAGTTGTCGGGAAGCATAGGCAATTACTCTCCCATTCTGCATTAAAACACATCCCAAACCCTTATGAGAAGCATCACTAAAAACAGTATAACCGTCCGTACCTGAAGGTAGGGTAAGAACCGGTGCAGTCACGAGTCGAGTTTTCAACTCTTGGAATGCTGATTCCCTTTGGTCAGTCTAGTCAAATGACATCCCCTTCTGAGTCAATTGTGTCAACGATAAGGCAATTTTGGAGAACTCTTTGACAAATCTTCTATAATATCCAGCTAGTCCCAAAAAGCTTCGGACTTCTGTCACATTTGTCGGTCTAGGCCAGTTTACTACAGCTTCAATTTTTTTCGGATCAATAGAAATTCCATCTTTGCTAATAACATGCCCCAAAAACATAACATGATCAAGCCAAAATTCTCATTTAGACAGTTTAGCATAGAGTTTCTGTTCTCTTAGGGTCTGCAGGGCAAGTCTCAGATGATGTTCATGTTCTTCTATACTTTTGGAGTAAATCAATATGTCATCAATGAATACAACAATAAAGTCATCAAGGTATGGTTTAAAGATTTTGTTCATGAGGTCCATAAATGCAGCAGGTGCATTAGTGACTCCAAAGGCATAACTAAAAATTCATAATGTCCATACCTCGTCCGAAAAGCAGTTTTATCAATGTCTTCTGGTTTAACTTTCAATTGGTGATATCCGGATCTGAGATCGATCTTAGAAAACACTTGAGCACCCTGTAACTGATCAAATAAGTCATCAATACGAGATAATGGGTATTTGTTTTTCACAGTTACCTTGTTCAGTCACGGTAGTCAATACACAGTCTCAGTGAGCCGTCTTTCTTCTTTACAAACAGAACAGGAGCGCCCCATGGCGAAGTACTGGGCCTGATTAAACTTTTTGTCTAACAGTTCTTGCAGTTGCACTTTCAACTCTTTCAGTTCAGTTGGAGCCATTCGGTAAGGAGCTTTAGATACTGGCTGTGTTCCCGGAATCACATCAACGGTGAATTCAATTTCCCTGTCAATCAAATCCCCTGGCAGAATTATCCGGAAAAACATCTGGGAACTCTCTGACTATGGGAATACTGTTCACATTAGCATTATCGTCAGTAGATACAGTCAATACAGAACACAGATATCCTTTGCACCCTTTTCTAATCAATTTAACAGCTTTCACAGATGAAATCAGATACGGAGGAGGTACTACTCCACTCCCATTAAACACAAATTAGGCAAACCAGGTGGACGGAAAACTACTTGTTTCGTTACACAGTCTATGGTGGCATGATATTTCGTTAACCAGTCCATCCACAATATTACATCAAAATGATCAATGTTCAATGGCAGTAAATCAATAAACAGATGCATATCCCCAACAATGATCTCACAAGCAGGATACATAAATGCACATGTCACAGATCCCCCAACAGGTGAAGATACAGCTAACAAGTAATTCATGGGTTCTAAGGGTCCTATTCAATTTCTGCAAAAAAAACATGCGATACATAAGAATGTGTAGACCCCCGAATCAATCAGTACATATGCATTTTGAGTACAAATAGAGAGGATACCTGACACTACGGTCTCGGTATTTTGTACGTCTCCCGGTACAAGGGCGAACACTCGGCCCTGCCTCATAGGCTCTTTCCCGGTAGCTTTAAGGTTTGGTTTTGGTGTAACAGTTGATGCCGCCACACTTGGTGTAGCTTTGCTATTGGCCTGAGGTGCAGAGGGGCAATCTTTCACCATGTGGCCCACCTTGCCACACCTGTAACAAGCACCAGAAATTTTATAACAAACTCCCTTGTGATTCTTACCACATTCGAAACAGGGTGGAATGGAATAGTTCCCTTGACTAGATGTAGTCGTTGACCCTGTATTTTGCTTTTTGTTCAGCAGGTTGTTCTTGCCTTTCTTGAACTTAAAACCCTGCCTTTTACCACGCCATTCAGACGCTGGTGTTTCAGATTGTTTCACTGCTTCGATGGTTCGACTCAGCCAGCAATGCTCGGTCAAGAACACCTACATAGGTCGGTAGCTTTAAAACACTTATTCTGTCGTGTATTGCCACATTAAGGCCTCCTTCAAACTTTCTAGCCTTCTTGTAGTCAGTGTCCACCATATGTGGTGCATATCTAGCAAGCTCGGTGAACTTTGCTTCATATTCAGCAACAGACATTGTACCCTGTCTCAGCTGTTCAAACTCAGTCACTTTCCTGTCCCTGACACATTGGGGAAAATACTTTTCAAAGAAGGACTCCTTAAACTGAGCCCAAGTCACTACAGTGTTGGTGTCACGGACTAGCATCCACCACCTTCTAGCCTCTTCTTGCAAGGTGAAGGTAGCCAACAGTACTTTGTGTGCCTCCGAGCACGGAAACACTTCAAACAACTTTTCTGTTTCAAGCACCCAAGCTTCAGCCTTTAACGGTTCAAGGCCTCCCTGAAAGGATGGCGGTTTTATTTACTGAACTTCTGGGTAAGAGCAATTATGTCATCATCATTAACATTCACATTCTGTTCCGGCTGTACCGGAGGAGGAGGTGGGGGCTGTTGATTCTGTTGTTGCTCTACCCTTGCAGTTATCAGTTCCATCATTCTTTCCCATTCTTGCCATTCTTGCCTCAGTGGATGAGGATTCAGATTCATTTGCATTATCCATTTCACTATAGGCAGTTATAACAGTTGCAACAGTTATCAACATAGGCAGTCTTTCTTTAAACAGGTCAACACATTAGCATATAATCAGTCATGTCATAACCACACACTTATTATGCTCATGTAATGCCCTATTACTTTTCTAGGACATCCTATAGCTCATTTGGACACGTGTGTGCGGTATAACTTGTGGTTAAGTATCGCTTTGATACCACTCTGTCACGACCCAAACCCACCCCTATGGGTTTAGCACCGTAACCGGCCAGTAATCCTAGATTACCGAAGGCCTGTTTAACAGTAATACAGTAATATAGAGTACAGGGGCTTGACGGAAGCCAATACAGTAAATAAACAATGTCCAATGAGCTGTGACAGTCTGTATGCCAAAAAGATTTTTCATACATTTATGCAGTTAGAGATAAACAGTATGTACAATATATACAACCAGTCAGAGCAGGGACCAAATCCCTATTTAATAGTGCAATACGGTCTATACAGTATTACAAAAACAGTACAAAGACAGACGGGGAAATAAAAACACCCCTAAGCCATAGCTTGGTAGGCTCGGAACCTCGCAGTGAGGCACAGTGGTTGGCTTGACAAAACTGGAGTTTACCCTGACGCTCCTAGCTGCGGTCTGGTGCCTGTACACCTACATATATATATGAGCAGTGAGCTAAAGCCCAGTGAATAACATAATGCGTAAAGAGGTTTAGAATGAATGTCCTTACAGTAATGAAAACAGTTCATTAAATCAGTATTTCAGTCTTTCAGTCAATCAATCATATGTGGTACATCCATTAGCATAACAGTACAGTAAGCAGTAGGTCTTAAAGACCGAACAGTAATGATGACCATCAGTCAGTAAACAGTAGTGGTTCCACGAGGGAACCAACAGAGATCTCTGTAACAGTAACAGTGAACAGTAGGTGCTAAGGATGCCAAAGTACAGTTCAGAATATAGGACATACATTCATTCGGTAAACAATATCAGTTCAGTAAACAGTTCAGTTCAGTATTCAGAAGATAATCATTTTGAACATATCTTTACACAATTGTTACTCACAGAGTTCTGGGCTACAGTAAGCTAGGGCGTCTCCTCGGAATGCCAACCCTCTACAGTTAACAGATTGAACACACACTAAGTTTCACAGTTGGGAAAGATAAAACTTAATCCCTAAATTTGCCTCGGTGTGGTTCTACGTCTATATCCTCATTAAGATGCCTTAAACTAGGCCTAAGAATGCCTAGGATGGGATGAGGATGCAAAGATGCACTTAGAAAACATTTTCAGAATTTTTCAGAAAACAGGGGTCTCGCTCGAGCGTGGCTTTCTTCGCTCGAGCGAGCTTGTCAAAACAATGGGGTCGCTCGAGCGTGGACTTCCTCGCTCGAGCGGTCTGCAAAAATACAAAAAGTGCTGGATGTCGGAAATCTCTGCTCGATGCTCGCTCGACGTCCACTCGAGCGTAAGACACAGTCCTCGCTCGAGCATAGGTTCTCTCGCTCGAGCGTGTGTTTGCGGGCACCAAGATTCTGAGAGCTTGCAATTTACGCTCGAGCCACCATTCCTTCGCTCGAGCGGAGCTCAGAATAAACGATGGTCGCTCGAGCGTGGAATCCTTCGCTCGAGCGAAGAAGCCAAATTCTGGAATTTCCAGATTTGCCTCCCAAGCTCAAACCAAGCATTCCTTAGCTCAAAACTCGACCTCTTGGGCCCAATTTCTGGAAAACACATCTAAACTCAATATACAATAAGTTTCAAAGCCCAATTTGAGAAATCAAAGCCCAATGGTGAGTTAATTAAATCCAATTTCAAACCCATTTTCATGAACATGAAGAACATGCAAACATGCATGAATTCAAATCATTTCAAAGCTTCAATTTGATGCTCTAGTGAGCCAATCCAAAAATAAGTTGAAAACATGGACCGTTGCAAAAATGCATGTACCATTTCATGAAGGACAACTTCAAAACTTCAAATTAAAGGCATGCATGCATGAGCTAGGCTCCAATTTGACATATAAGGACCAATTCAAAGCTCAAATCACTAAGGATACATGAACTAGGCATGAACAAGCTTAAACACAACAATGAGAGGTTAAATTCCTTACCTAGAACTTCAATTACAAGGTGAGGAAGCTTAAGTTGCAACCTATGTTCCAATTCCTCAAGATTCAAGCCCAAACTCTAAGTTGAATTCACTACTCTTACACTCCCTTTCTCTTGTTCGGTGGTGAGCTCCAAAAATGGCTGAAGGATTTGTTTAGTTTGAGTGTATAAGGCTCAAAGATGCTATAATAAAGGGCCCACTCACAATGGCAATATGGTAATTAAGCTAACTCTTTTAATTTGGCTTAATTTAGTCTAATTTAATCATACTAAATCAAATTTCAGATAAATATACCATAAAATCGCATAAATTGTGATGGTCACAAAACACCAATCGATTTCGGGTTCGGCCGCCGATAAGGCCTTCAATTAACAGTTTAAACATAGAAAGACAAACAGATAATTAAACGACAAACAGATAGATATGCAATTAATTAGATATACTCAGTCAATTCAGTTCCAGATTCCAGTTAGTCAGTTCAGTATTTCGATCAATTCGATTATCGGTCATAGTCAATCTCAGTTTATCAGTAATCAGTGGTTATTCGGTAAGCAGTGGTGAGGGTTATTACATATTAACCTCTAGGGTCTTACCTTCTCCAGTATCCACCGACTCATGAGCAGCATCACTCTTTGGGGTCGTGTTGGCTGAACCAGCACCTGTGGAGATCTTTGATTATGGAGTTGTAGGAGTTGTAGCATCTTTCAAACTTGAGGACTTTGAAGGAACATGGACGTCCTGGAACGAAGGGAATTCCTTAGGAACTTAGGCAACAGTTAGGGCACTCGTCCATCATTTGAGGAAGAGCTTGTCACGCGAAACTAGCACCTCCTTCTTGTAAGCTACAACATCCTCATCCCAACTTGTTGCCAATACTTAGTTTCTAGAGTTGAACGCTTAGCAACTATTACGGCGATAACAACCTCTAGCTCAGCAACCTTTCTGTCAAGTTTGGCCTAGGTATCGACAACAACTTCCTTGGATTTCTCAGCAGAAGTAATAACCTTCTTCAATCGAAAAACTTCATTTTCTGCAACTCTTCAGCCCTCCTTCTCGGCCTCTAAATTCACCGTCAACCTTTTAGAACTCATCACGGCCTCCAATACGGCCTTCTCCAATTCTTCAATACAGATGATAGATAGGTGCATCCTATGAATGCATTGCAGTAGCAAGAGCAATAAGAAAAGAAAACAGTCAGACATAAAAAGAACAAAAAAGATTACTAAGGCACTTATAACAATCATCATTTGTAGGGTTCCTTTTATGATAAGAATATCATGAGGTCTATTGTGGTCTGCCATGTCCACTGACAGCAGTAAAGTCTTGGTCAAATCAAAGGCAGGTTCTCTAGATGCAACGACAAAATCAGAAATTGAAATGGACCAACCATGATACAGCACAAGCAGTTCCCACTGTTAAAAAAATTCATCAACCATCGGCTCTCCAGAAGCCTCTCCAACCTTATTCTTATCAGTTTTTCTCCTTCTCTTCTTAGCCCATTGAGCAGTTAGGGCTTCAAATCTCGGAACAACAGTAGAAGAGCTAGTATCTCCCATCTCTAATTTAACTTTTATCAGACTTTTCAGCTTGGTCTTGACTCTAGAGTCTCCAGAGGTGAAGAGGAGCCAAAAGCCTCCGCCTTCAGGTCCACAAGCAACCTTCTCTAGGACATTAATCCACCTCTTGTGGAACTAGGGGCAGGAGAAGGAGTCTTTTTAGTTGATAGGATACGGGCACAACAAGGATTGGTAACCAACAGAGCAGAGGGTGTGTCAGTTTCAGTATCAGAGTCAAGTAGAGATGCAGCTAGCTTCACTTTCTTGGGAATGGTAGTTCAGTAGGTGGCTTGGTAATCTAACAGTTCAGGAGCGAATCCCTTCTTGAATAGTAATACGGCCTTAATTGCTTCAGTATTTTTACGATTCGGTCTCCTTTGGTAGCGAGAAGATTTTGCAAAAACAAGGGACAACATCAGCATAGCATTCAAATAGAACATAAGTTAAAAATAGACCAACTGAAATATGAATCCTTCTGGGTAATCCGTTCGAACTGGAACTCAATCCTAGTTGGGAACTCCCAGTTCGCACCAACTTGCAGGAAGTCGTCATTATGCTTGTCAGAATCAGGCAAACTAGCGACAAGGTGAGAGTGAACAGAATGAAAATGAAGGTAGTATGTGCTATGGTCTTTGTTA
Source organism: Camellia granthamiana (assembly GCA_036172215.1). NCBI lineage: Eukaryota > Viridiplantae > Streptophyta > Magnoliopsida > Ericales > Theaceae > Camellia > Camellia granthamiana. The sequence goes on along the minus strand of CM069906.1, from coordinate 137,681,116 downwards.
TGTGAAAAGGTGTAGCAGTTTAAGATGTCCCAGACATCCAAGTTCAAGCCTAACCATCTGTTTAGGGCAGAAATGCCACAGACAACGTGAGATAGATTCACATAAAACTTGCATTGGGAAAAGTTGAACTCGGTGTAGAAAACGACGGACCAATGGGTCCAAGAGGAACCAAACCCCTCTTTCGATAGTGGTAGCGATCGAAAATACATCAATATTTCTTATACCCATACGTTTGGCATGAACCTTAGCCAACATAAGAGTAACGTCGGCCCGAAATACCGTAGTCACGATGGAACATGGCCATCGCCTCTAGGGTATCAACTAAAGTACAAAAGTTACCCATAACCTAGACTGAGAAAGGTAGAAACAAAGCAACACCAAGAGAAGGGCAGAGAAATAACATGAGCCAGCAGAAATAGTGGTGCTAGGGCCACTAATGGCAATAGAGATTGTAAAATGAAAGAAAATAAGAGGTTCAGAAAAATTTACAGCAATTTGATAAAAGAACGATGATGAACAGAGGTCTTGCAAACTGGAATCGAAGGGAGACAGCAACGTCTGGAACCAATAGCAATGATGGCAAGCGTCGGAGTGGAGCACCATTGGAACCACAAGAACATAATGAAAAGGTTTTAGGATTTCAAAAACTTAGGAACCAGTGAAGAAACGAATGGATAGTCCTAGAGTATTTATGACCCTTGACCTATGTGATAGTACAAATCACATTCTTTTGTAAGGAAGTGGCACACAATCTCTACACACCAACATCACAATGTCACGTGTCACTATAAAAGGACGGATGTAGAACATGGGTGTCAGAGATTGAACAACCACTAAGGCTGAACCAAGGAGAAACTGAACCGACGTGACGGTTGGGATACAGAGCAATATCTCCTCCTAAGAGAAACGTTAGCACGAGCTTGGGGGAAAATGATAGGGTAGAATATAAACGGGTCAAATCCAAGTCTTAGGTCGGTCCAATCCACTAAGCCCAAACCTAAGAGGGCCAGACAAATATATGGGTTAGTCCATTGAGCCCACCTCCATGAAGAATGATTTTTCCAAGTCCTCAAGCACTTGGGCCCAACATGCAATGGAAAGGCCAGCCCAAGCCACGATGCTAGGCTGGGCCAAGCTGCTAGATCTAATTTATAAGACTGAACTGATGGGATAAACCCATCATTAGTGGGCCGAGCCCACATAAAGATATCCAAACGGGCTAGGCCATTTTTACAAACAATCCTAGAGAAGGCCGAGCCAAGGCACATCGGTATCAAGCTAAGGGAACCTCACAGAGAATCATGAAAGCCGTGAACACATACATGTGCAGGCTGCCACTTCAATTGGTCTCCCTTTCCTATAATCACGCAAACATTTAGATAATGGGAATGTGATATGTTATATGTATGGTTACAATGAGCACATGTATCAATGGTCAACTACCTTGTGATCCTCCACCTTGAGCAATGTTAAAGGAAACCTTGAGACACCAAAGCTCTATGAAACCATCTTGGGCAACAAGAAAAGTCTTCTATATAAGCCTCACTCTCTTTACATTGAAGGTAACTCAATGGAACTCAACTTAACACAACTTGATTCAACACATACAAACTCAAACACTCTTTCTTTTCCTCTCTCTAGACCTAGAGGGAGCTCTTCATATTCTCCACTCACTCATTCCCACGCCAGAGAAGTTTTCTAGCCAACTCGGCCAGGCAACTTTGATGGTGTTATGTATTGCAGGTCCCCAGTTCTTGGATAATCCAATCCAGTTGCAAAACTCCGATCCACTTTTATATAGTGCGAGATTTGGTACGCACAAGTCCAATTTCTTTTTAATTAGGAGAGAACACTGGATAGTGTTGGCCCTTGTTTTGTTTGTTCATTCCATTCATTTTTAAAATTATTTTGTAGATCATTAAAAAAAAAATAAAAAAAAATAGAATGAATTATTTATCGGGAAAATTAGTAAAACATCCCTCTCTAATTTTTGGTAGTATGAGAGGTCCAATATTTTTTTTTTGTTTTTTTTTTAATTTTTTATTATTAGTTAAGATCCTTCAAAAAATTTCAGTTCGTCACAGAGAAATTTCTCTAGAAAAAAAAAGAAATTTCTTTGTGAAGAGTAGGAAATTTCTCTCTATGAAAATATTGAGTGATCCCAACTACTATGAAAATGTTGCATATTATTTATTTTATAAAATCCTAATATTAGAGATCTTAAACTAAAAACCCCTTAATAATGGTAGTCATACAATTTTATCACATTTGCCTTTATAACTTAAAAATAATAAAAGACATGCATGATTTTAAAAATTGACCACTGATTTTTTTTTTATATTATTATTTTTTTTTAAAGACAAATGTGATATGAGCTGATTTGGTCTTCTGATTTGAAATAAATGAATATAACAATAGTAAAGATATGTGTAGCAATTTTATTGATATTTGAAATGAATAAATATAAAAAATAATAATAATAATAATAATAATTTTTCTCCGTAGGAGTTAGTTTGGAAATTTTATTGGTCTTCCAAACTAGTAAAGTTATGGGGTCAGTTCTTCAATTGCACTTCTGATTTGAAAGGAATGAATATAAAAGTTTGCCACATTGTTTTGTATTAATTTTCTTTTATATATCCCCAGTACTTTTTGATATGCGAATCTTGAATGAAACTTTTATGATTGTTAAGAAATTATTAAAACAAAAAAATGTAAATCAACCGAAGAATCAAAATATTTACATCTTTGCATTTAGACCTAAAATGATTTTCGGATTTACATACAAATACGTGAGTATTGTGATTAGTTTTGTGGTTTTGTGGTTTAATTATGTGTGTAGATATGTTTATGATTATGATTGCTAAGAGGGGTTTAGTGACAATTTTATACTACAAATAAGTTAAGAAACTAGTTGATGACTAGATGGAATCAGTGGCGGAGCCACATGGGGCCTAGGGGGGGTCACGTGCCTGTAACTTGGTTTTTTCGCGCCCCCTTTCGGAAGGTTTGAGAGAAAGCCCTACAGTTCGGACTCCCGTAGTTCTGAATCTAGTCTCACAAGTGTAATGTGAAACTGATAAATACCAAAGAGTCCAAATCCGACAAATCGTTTGGAAAATTGATTTTGAATAAAAAATATCAAAATTGGACTGCTTTGCTAGATACAGAGTCGCCATTTAAATATTTTATTTTGGAGAAATTTAAGAAACCCATGACTCGTGCCAAAAGCCACGTGTCCGTCATCACCAAAGTTGTCTCGACTCGGGAACTTAGGTATGAGAGGGAAAGGTCATAAATTGAGCACCTCTGCTCGCCCGATCAAAAATCGGCCCCTACTAATCATGATATGGTTTTTTATAAATATTATGTGCTCTTGTTCCAGTTATTATGCTAGCTTTACTATGTGATGCACATAAGGAAGTATAGGCTAGTTTGCTCAATTTGGAACAATTCAATTTCATGTTTGTTTTGCAAAAAGAGTTTGATTTTGCCACCTAAACATAGTGGGCTTAAAACTGATTTGCCATTCAACGAAGTGGGTTTAAAACTTACATTTATTGAATCATTCCAATTCAAGTAACAAGCCTTCTTTCATAAACACTCAAATAGTTTAGCAAGTAAGCATTTAGTCTCATGGTAAGTATGCTAGACATGACAATCACTCACACTCATGTAAGTATACTAAAACACTAAAAACTCACCTAGTACTCAAAGTTAAGAAGATTTGAGTTAGAAAAATATACATGATTCCTAACTATACAAGATGTCTAATGCAACACATGCAATATGCAATTAATAGGCTCGGCTAGTAATATGATATGTGAATTAATTTAACAACATGCGATTATTCAACGAAGTATTTGAAACGACAATGCAGTTTGAATGATGCGCCGAGCCTCGGTGCATGCAATACGAATAAGTGGATGCAAGCATAAGGTATGTTAATTGAAACATGTCCCCAATCTAACCACCAAAAACAGATAAATAAAAAGGAGAAAGACTTGGGGTTAGAAGACATACACATTATTACATTATGCTCTCACGAAAAGAGTCCAAATGAATAAAGCAAAACTAACTTGCAACTAATTAGCGGTAGGGTAATTAAGCTAATTATTACAAACCAAGTGAATAACTAGCTAAACTAATTAACTAATTATTACAACAATAAATGAACTAATTAGCTAACTAACTAATTAAATAATTACAAAACAAATGCAACTAATAATTTAATTAAGTAACTAGACTAAAGTAATTACTGCTCCGCCTCGGGAAATGAAAGATATGCATGCGCATGCTCGGCTTTCACTCGAAAAGGCCTCCACTTCGCTCTCGAAAGCCTCTGTTTGCACATTTGAACACTTTCAGAACAATTTTACTGCACCTTACCAACATTCTGCTGAGGTTTGCATTAGTGGCCAGCCGGCCACTGGTAAAGCTTGCCGGCCACCTGTCGGCCATCAATGGTGCACTACCGGCCACCTACCGGCCGCTGATGCATTAGTTCATTTTGCTGTAACAGAGTACAAACAGAGCAAAAAGAGGGCATTCCCACAGATTATTTGCACAACTCAACCCTCCTTTTCATGAACAAATCCAAGGAGTTGTGAACTTAAGCCACAAACCACCAACTCAAGCAATTTCATTGCATGATGGCTTGTGATTCAAGATGTACAAGTTCAATAAATGCAAAATAAGACACAAACCTCCTATCTTTCATGAAAAATCAAGGAAAGAAGTTGACCTTGGAGATTTGGATCATTTCACCACTAGCAAGTATGAAATGGTCTAAGTTCCATATGTTCAATTAACGTCTGATTGAACACATCGAGTTATTATCTTGCTCACTTTTAGCCTCAATTTTAGTTACTCCATTTCAACTTTACCAACCATCCTTTAATTCATTAAGTCCAATTGGTGAATTTTAGTCCTCTAATGGAGTGAAGTACCAAACCAAAAGTTAACTTAAGACATGAAAGAGATGTCATGACGTTGATAATGAACCCCTAAAAGGGATTAAACCATTAAGCATGACAACCTCAATCCCATGCTTAAAAGAACAAGAGGCTTGAAACAACTCTTAAAGAAAAACAAAATCTAAGAAAAGAGGGAGGTTGCAGAGATTATTAGTGCTGGAAATAAGCGATAAAAGCATAAAACAAATGCTATCAACTCAAATAAGTGATGTCTAAGACCTAAAACACTAAGCTTATGAAGACAATTACACTACAAGCATGCAAAACAAGACTCAAATGCAACTAATAGCTAAGAACAGTCCTAAAATAGGTCTAAAATAGTCCTAAAACATGTTGGAATTGAGCTAACAAAAGTTAGAATAATAGGCTAAAACATAGAGTATGCTAGGCTAGTAAACGAAACACAAGGAGGGGAGGCTACCTCCTCCATTTTTGGACTTCAAAAAATGTTTTTAGCCACTGAAATAACTTTGAAAAATAGTGTTTAAAAGCTTAGAAAAAGATAGTAAGAAGGTGGGAAACACAAGGGCAAAAGCCTCCAAAACAAGGTACAAAGAATGGTGAACCACCCTTCAACCTTTATTGGCTATAAACCACAAGTTTCAGCCCAAAAATATAGAGTTTATACAGTCCAAAAACAGTACAAAAAAGTGCTGAAATGAAGATAAAAGTAGCTAAAACAATAAGCTAAAAATGGCAATTTAAACTAGTAAACAAGCCAAAGGAGGAGTGACTAACCCCTCCATTTTTTGGACTTCAAAACCACTTTTTTAGCCTCTAAAAACCTCTAAAAATTAGTGGTACAAAGCTCAAAAAAAAAATTGATGAAAGAATGGAAAACACAAGTAGAAAGGCTTAGAGAACAAGGTTCAAAGAAGAGTGATTAACCCCTCTATCTTTAATAGCCTTAAACCACAAGTTTCAGCCCATAAAAATAGGTTTTAAAGAGCTTAAAAATAGCAAGAAAACATGGAAAACAAGTGTTGTAGAGATGGTACAAAAGCAAGAGAAGTATACCTCTTGGAGAGAAATAAACCCTTAAGTCACTACCAACTAATTTTACACTCTCAAGTGCTTCAAGAGCTCAAATCCAAGCTCAAATCACCTCAGCAAGAAGCTCTCTAGGTTTGGTTTGGTGTGTTTGGGCATAGGCTATGCAAGTTGCAAAAGAGATAGAGAATTGTAGAGAGAGGGGATTGTAGAGAGAGAGGATATTTTCCAAAATATTTCTTCACTCCTAATGTTTTCTAACCTTGAAAGATGAGAAGGAGGTCCTCTATATATAGAAATATATGAGCTTTGGTCGAAAATATCTAAAAATGGACAGCTGGAACAGTGTGGAATAGCTAGAGGGAAAATATCTGGTTTTTACATTGATGGCTGGCAAGCTTGCAATGGTGGCCGGCCAGCCGGCCATCAGCCAAAAAATGGTGGTTTGCCGGCCACCTGTCGGCTATGCCTTCAGGCCCTACTTCAAATGGGTATATCTCCCTCAGTCGGACTCGGTTTTAGGTCATTTTTTAATATAAAATGAAGCCCCGGAAGTCTACTTTCCAATAGTGGTGGCCTCACAACTAAAGTCCAAGTGTACAAAAGATAGGCCTGATTTAGTGAGGCTGCCCAGTTCTCTCTTAACGGTTTCAAGCTCAACCACTTCCCCAACTAGTTTTCTTTGCTTCACTCTTATTTTCTTCGACTCCAAATCTCTAAATAAGATGTTTAAATGGATTTTTCAAAGAGTTCACATCTCTTCCATTTATTTCCACTATATCCTTGCTTAGTTTACTGAAAAGTGCAACTTTTAATGAAATGCAAGCCTCGGAACATCGTAGAAATTTTTTCTAAAATTATTTTGAAAGAGAGAGTTTTAAGGTCGAAAATAATTTTGGTCAAAATAGTTTTGGTCCAAAATGGGGTGTAAAGTTGGGATTTAGCAGCTCTTCTTGCTGAAGAAATCGAACATTTGCACAGCATAACTTTCATCATTGAGTGATCAATTAGTGGCGTCCAAGTCTTAAGGATGGTCAAAAATGGGATATCTACAGATACCCCTCTTTGACAGAGCTCACAGTCATGAAATGACGTGAGTGAATGTCAAAGCCCGAAGATGACCCATTTTGACAATGCTGTAAGACTTGGGCAAACAAACAAAATGCAGATGCAGTTGGTTGAACCCAAGGGTTGCCTACGTATCCCGTTGCAAGGAATCAAACCGGCAAAGTTTAGGAGGCAAGATGCGAATGATACACAATATAGCGAAACAATATAATGATATACAAGGTAACGAACTAATCAAACCACAAGCAGTGCAAAACCACACAAATACCATAAAAAGATGGAGATGCAAATCAAACTACATTTAACACAGAAAAGAAGTGGGTATAGCCAAACGACGCATAACACAACCTAAGTGCCTACATCCTCAATACTGGCCTCAGCGCAGCATGGATGCTTACACATAACAGAACCGTGTTTCAACATGAAAGGGTGCGAGCACATGCAAAACTATGTGCTTCGTAGAAAGAGAAAGTGTACAAGTAATTGGGTGGGAGATGATATAAGTGATGAATGATCTATTGAGGAAAGATAATGATCATAAATGCTTAAGGCAACAAAACAAAGTACAATGCAATAGATGCAATGGATGCAGTGAATAAGGGGCGTAAGCCAAATTATGTTTTACCTAGAAAAGGTATGGACATAAAACAAACCACGTCTAACACAAAAAAGTGTTAGTTCTATTTGCATGTGGAGTTCACCCTTAACATGTTGCTTTACTAGTGGTTGGTGATATCATATGTCAATAATGACGTGATATTACTATTATATGAAATTTTTACTCAAATTTTATAGAAATTTGATTTAGCGTACCATTATATAATTTATTTTAAGACTTAAATGTATGATTGTTTTTACATTGTCCATGATACACTAGTTACACGTAATATTTTCTTTTCAATTTTAATCAAAATTAATTGTAAAATTTTATGTGAAATACTTTTGTAATAATTTATTTAAATTTTTGTACTTAATATTAATTCAAAAATTATTATTATCTTCTTATTATTTGTTATGGAAAAAAAAAAATTAAAGTTGTTATTAAGAAGTGACTCTTTTGATTTAGTTTTTTGACTCCGCCACTGGATGGAATAATGTATACTACTATAGACACCCAATTTTTGACCGACCTTAAGACTCAGACGTCACCAGTTGAGCACTCGGTGATGTTGCATGTCGTGCTCGTCCAGAGGTTTCAGAGTCTCGGCCGTGAGCCCTGCCTCCGGACTTCCGGGCTTTTCTGTGCCTTGCCTCGGTTTGCGAACCAGCCTCGATTTTCTCTGTTTTCTCTTCCTGAGGGGAGGGAGAGGTCTCATAGATCATCTCTCAGTGGCCATAGGCTACGTTTCGTGGTCGCAGGCCATTTTGCCCATTTCGGAGCCCAGTTCCCGGTTTTCGGAGCCGTCAGGCCGTGTGCCTCGGTTCGGGACCGCCTAACCATCTCCGACTGCTCCGGTTTTTGGCATGCATCTCATTTACTCCCTTGTGAGGGACACTGAGGCCTGAGAGACCCACTTCGTGGTCGAATGCCACTTTCGGTGCTTAACGGCCTACTTTCGGGACCCCGAACTGCGTGTTTTGGCCCCCGAGCATTCGTTTTGCATCGGTTTTCGTTCATTTTTGGCAGGTACCTCTGTTTTATCACCAGGAAGGTCACTGAAGGGTGGGAGGCCAGCAATTGTCTCAGTAACCAGTTATATTCCTCCGGCGCCCTCTGACGCCCGTTTTTCTCACTTCTGAGCCAATGTTGACCACCCTAGAGCCACTGTCTTCAACCCCAAACCACATATTTGTGTTGTGCACACATGGGAGGACCCTAATATTACATGGTCGGCCAAAAATTCAACTTGAACCTTTTGAACCCCTCCTAAAAATGGCTTGTTGTCTCTTCTGTTTTACAGTTGCCAATTTCCAACCACAGGGTTTTGTTGAGGACACATGGGAGGACACTTTTTTGTGGTGGCCGGCCAAAAATTCTTCTGGACCATTTTGCCCCTTGGCCGGCCGGCCATAGGGGGTGGCCGGCCGGCCACCTGCAACTTTGATAACTGGCCGGCCAGCTTCCTTACAGGGAGTACTTTACAGCTGTGTGCTCTTTTCCCTCCAAAAACTGCATCCGGAGGGAACTTTTTTTGGAGGGAAAATTGATGCCTTTTCCCTCCACTTTTTTCCCTCCATTTCTCCCCCATTCTTGTCCATATAGCTGGCCTCCCAACTCTAAAGAAAGGGTTGGAAAATTGCTCTCAAGCTCATACACACATATCTATCTCCATTGCTCTCAAAAACTCCAAGTCCTACACCTCATTTCTTCATCACCACCTAGCATCACCGCCACCACTCCATTTCCAGCAACTTGGAGCTCTTCTCAAAGGCTAGGAGGCAGCTTTTCTCAAGCCAAAAGGTCATCAAGGGTTGCTCTACAAGGGTAAGTCCACTTCTCCCTCTTTTGAGCTCATTTTTGTACCTTTTCTTTGCCTCACTTGCTTGCTGTTTTGGGCTCCGACCCTAACTGAAACTAGGCTTATTTTGAGCCATTCTTCATGTTTTTTTAAGGGCTCAACACTGTTTGAGCCCCCCATGTTGCACTTGTCTCAATACTCCTTTGTATGCTATATTCTTGCATAGTATTTTTGGCTTAGGTGTAATCTGTTTTGGGGCCTGATGTAAACTGTAAATAGGCCTATTTTGAGCCCCTCTTCAACATTGAAGAAGGGCTCAATATTTTTTGGGACCTCCATGCATGACTTTCCATTGAACCCCTCTTGGGTCCCCATTTTTGCATGTTTTATTAGGCTATTGTGTCTCTGTTTTTGGGCTTTGGTCCGAACTGAAAATGGCCCTAAAAGGACCCCCTATTCATGTTTCATTAAGGGTCTAGGGTGGTTTGAGACATCCTTGGTATACTTTGTGTTATACCCCTCTTGTGGCTTTAATCTTGCATTGCATTTTGAGCATGTTTTCATACTGATTTGGGGGATGTCATAAACTGTAAATGTTCATATTTTTGGTCCCTCTTCAGTGTTGTAGAAGGGTATTTTTCTGTTTGGGCATTGCATGTACCACTTGCTTCATTGCCTCCCTTGCGGAGCCATTTTTGCATGCTTATTTTTCTCTATTTGTACCCATTGTTTGGCCATGCTTTGAACTGTAAAAATGTTTATTTTGGGGCTTCCTTGCTTCTGTCTTTTCATTCCTTGCACCAATTATGCATGCTTTGTATAGCTATAGGCCATTTCATGAGCTTAATTCCATGTTTCGGGACTCGTTCCTTGCATCGGGTGTTATTTCGCCTTATTTCGGGGCTGTTTTGCCCCTCATTTTGCCACTGATTTTTACATGTTTGCATATCATGTTCCATGTCTTTTCCATGTCTCATTAGAATGGCATTTCGGTGCCTGAGGGTCCGTTCTCGGTACGCGTGCACGCATTTCGAGTTGTCTTGTTTTCATCTGATGGCCTCTTATGTGGGTGTGGCTGAGGCTCTCTCATGTTGGTGTAAGCCCATTATTGCATTGCGTATGCTATTTCATCCATAGCATTGTGTATGCTCGGTTGTGTATCACCTCGTTTAGCGTGTATGCCATTTCACAGCATCGTCTATGTTAGGATTGTATGTTAGTTGCATTTCATGTATGTCATGCATATTGCATCATGTTCGGGATAGGAGTTACCCCGGGCACGGGAAACGAGGCACGTTTCGTACTCCGAGTAACGGAATGTGTCTCAATTCCCAAGTCACCGATACTCCGGATTATCCGTGATGGAGTTAGGTTTTGTTGTAGCATTCATATGCATTCATCCTGTATTGAGTTGTGCAATTCGGCTCCTCGGCCATCATGCATCGATATGCGTGATTGGTGGCACGAGGGTCGAGGCATGCATATATTTGTGAAATACATTGCTATGCCCCTTTCCTGCTCTCTGTTGCAGCAAAATCAAGAATCAGCAGTCTTCCGAGGCTTGGCACGCATTTCAAGAACAAGTGCAAAACAGAGGCTAACTGGGGCATCGCCATGGATTTCCGCGCAAGTCAGCCCAAACATACATCATCCATCAGAATCAAGGCAGTCCCCGGCTTGCATGCCAGTCTTTTCTTTTCTTAGTTAATTTGTAAATTAATTAGGAATTTGTATTATTTGGACTGTAATATTTTGGACTGTATTATTCTTTCACTTGGGACTGTATATTCTTTTGGACCCTCTGTGCGAGGGCATAATTGTAATAAGTGTGGGTGAGTGTGATGTATGTCTTCCAACCCCACGTCTTTCTTCCCTTTTATTTACCCGCTTATGATGGTTAGATTAGGGCATATTTCAATTAGCATACAGTATGACAGCATGTTTGCATCATTCATCTGTTTTGCACGCACCGGGCTCGGCGCATCATACAAACTGCATTTGTATTTCAATTCCAAGTTGAATACATGTTAGCAGTAGCATTTCATATGCCATGTTTAGAATAGCCGAGCCTGCTATAGTTGCATTCTGCATGTGTTGCATTAGGCATTTCAACATATTTAGGAATATGCATGGATTTCTAATGAGCTTCTGTTTTGGCTGGGAGTACTCGGTGAGTTTTTATGCTTTAGCATCCTTGTATGCGTGTGAGTGATTGCCATGAGTAGCATGCTTACCATGAGGCTATGTGCTTATGTGATATAACTGCTTGAATGCCTGTGGGTGGAGGTTGTGTTACTTAAATTGGGACAATTCATCAAATGTTTGTTTTAAGCCCACTAGATAGTGGCAAAATCATGTTTTCTTAAGCCCACCCGAGGGTGGCAAATCCACGTCTTAGCCTACTTGTGGGTAGCACCATCAAACCATTTTCAAACAAACAAACATGAAATGTTTTGTTCCAATTCAGGCGACTCAGTCTATACTTGTATGCTGTGCGCATCACATAGTAACCTAGGCTAATAACCGGAATAAGAACACACAATGTTTTCAAAGAACAGATATCATGGTTAGTAGAGGCCAGTCTTTGACCGGGCGAGCGGGGTTGCTCACGAAGTGACCTTCCCTAATCGTACCCAAGTTCCCGAGCCGAGGCAACTTTGGTGATGACGGACACGTGGCCTTTGGCACCGAGTCAGGGTTTCCTAAATTTCCCCATAAAAAATATTTAGGTGGCGACTCTGTATCTGGCAAAGCAGTCCATGTTTGGCACTTCTTTCTAAAAATCTGTTTTCTCAAAACGATTTGCCGGATTTGGACTCTTTGGTTCAAGATTTAGAACCGTGACAATCGAGTCCTTTGAACTGTAGTGAGCCCAAACGAACAGAACGGGACTTAACCCTCCCGGGGCGTTCGGGGACGTCTACAGTTTCTGGCGACTCTGTTGGGGAATTAGAGAACTTGACTCGAACTTGTGATATCTTGTTTTGACTACACTTGTGTGTTTCTTTGCATTGCATTTGCATTGGTGCGCCTAGGACACCGTGTTTGCCATCTGCTATTCCTGAGCGGTTTGTCGGAGGCTTGTCTTGTCAAGGCATGTCCATAAGGCTGACCGGTTACGGGCTCTGCCAGTATGGGAACACAAACCCCGGTTTTACCGGGGCACCCTTTTTGACCATTCGACCTAGTGCATATTCGGATCCATAGTGACCATTCCAAACTAGGACAGGTTGCTTACCCGTTTATAGGTTGTTTGAAGCCGCTGCGTGCGTAGTGAAACCCTAGTTCCTGACAAAATAGGACAGGGAAACCCAACCCCAACATAGGGGTGTTTGGGTTCTCACTTATCTGCTATGTGCTTTAGAGTGCGTCTCTACAGGAATGCATGTATCAGTGTTTGAGTTTGGGCATCAGGCCTGCGGGCATCAGTCAGTATTTGAGAATCAGTTGTCTGCGGATACCGGATTCAGTTTTGGGGAACAGTGATACAGGAACAGTGATCAGTGATTGAGGACAGTGTATTTTCAGGTTATCAACCGTGTGTTGTATGCCCGACTGTGTGTTGTGTATTTAATTTAAGCTGTTATGCTGTCCGTTTATCTGGTTATTTATTTCCTTTTCGCTTTATTTATCTTTTTGCTGAGGCAGGGTTTGTAGCGCAATTGCTTCCGAACCAGTAGATATTCCCCAAGCACTTTGGACACGAGGTCGCCAACTCATTCGATCCGAGGATCTGGTTGACGGACATTCAGCTCCTCCTTCGTCGGGGGTCCCATTACCCGAGCAAACACCCACTGTTCAAAATACCCTACCAAATCCCCAAAACACCCTACCTAATGCCCAGAACATTCAAGAGGACACGGGTCTTCCAATGGGGCTGGCTCCGCCCCCGCTTCCGCCTCAACTGTCCAAGACCCATACACCTGCCAACCATCCGGACTCTCCCTTCGAGTTCGAGATAGACCATACAGCTCTGAAATTGAGCAAACTGGAGAAGCTTTTTAAGAAATCCCAGGGGGTGAAGGCTATTCCAGATATTGAGGATGGATATACCGACGTGGCCGTGACACTGCCCGACAGATTCAAGATGCCGCAAATTGACCGTTTCGACGGATCAGGGGACCCCATGGTCCATCTTCGGCTATTCTCGGACATTCTGTGGCCAATGGGCCTGACCAGACCACAAAAACTTTCACTATTCAGCCGAACCTTGTCAGGTGTGGCCGCCATCTGGTATGCAAAGCTGGAAGATGATGTCAAAAGAAATTGGGATGAAATGGCGGAGGCCTTTGTTGCACAGTACTCGTACAATACCCAGATCGAGATTACAACTCGTGATCTTGAGACGACGAGGCAGGAGCCCAAGGAGACTTTCTCCGATTTTGTGACTCGATGGAGGGCGAAAGCATCGATGATGACTTTGAGGCCCACTGATAAAGACCAAATCAGGATGATTGTGCGCAATCTCCAACCGAAATTGATGCAGAAGATGATTGTACTCCCCTTTCCCACCTTCTCAGACCTACACGAGATGGGGGTACAAATCGAGGATGCGATGAAACAAGGTCTGATTGACCAGGACCGGGAGCAACCTCGGAGAACATTTAACCGCAACAACAACGCAGGCCCGAGTGGCGCTGCAAATACAAGAGCTCCGGAGGTCAGTATGGTCACCACCAATCCCCCTCCCCATCCAAGGCCCGCTGCAGCCACGCCCTTCTCCGGTGCATCCGGAAGTAATACCCAAACCACAAAATATCCGCCCAGAGGCCAAAGAACCTTTACACCCCTCTATATGCCCCTGTCCAAGGCTTTGGGGGTATTAATCAGGAAGAAGCATTTAACGCCCCTGGAGCCGAGGCCACTACCAAATCCACTCCCTCCCTCTCATGACCCGGCGAGGTACTGCGCGTATCACCAACAGCACGGTCATGACACCGATCGTTGCTTTAGATTGCGTCATGAGATCCAGGATCTTATCGACAAGCAGGTGATCGCGCCTCCCGAAAAACCCAACGTCACAACAAACCCCCTCCCACAACATAACCAAGCGCCTCCTCCCAACAGAATCAACTTCATCCAAACTGGGGTCGTGTCTTACGATCCTAGTGTCTATATCACCCCATCCCTCCTACCTAAGCCGGAGGTGATCCTTCCTGTCTGCACTGACTTGTGCATGATGGACATCTCCACAACCCAATCTGAGCCAAAGGTGGTGACCACCGAAGATGGGACAGGGCAGATTTCAGAGAAAAGTGGGTTGTTAAGTTTGGGATACAGTCTGAGAATCTCGCTGCAGGAGCCTATGATCCAAGTGAATACATCCAGTTAGTGGGCCGATCCGAGCCGAGTGTGGGGCGGCCAGATAAAGATGAACTGTGTGTGATTCAGGGGGACAGATTGGAGTGGGGAACAGATGACGTAACAGCTGTAGGAGAGGACCTTGCCAACCTCCAGTTCTTCAACGACCAAGAATCAGGGGATACAGCAATCAACTGGTTCGAATATGAGGAGTCGGCAGAAGTTACCGGATGGTTAGATGATCAACCAGACGTTGTGGAATATCAACCGGAACAAGGCCCGGCAGGGGCGAGTGTATCAATGGTGGCCGGAAGGGCCGAGAGTCAGAATACAATGCCGGAGAGCACCGGCACTGAGAATTTCGCTCAGGATTTGGGGATTGTAAATGCAGGAAATACCGACCAACCAGCTGTACTGACACAGTTGGAGCAACAAAGATTTGAGGATTCCGAGAGAATCAGAAAAGCCAAGGCCCATGTGGGGGTCGAGAGTGCTGTGTGCACGAGAACAGGGAATGCTGCGAGCATGAAGACTGAAGGTGCTGCGAGTACGATCATACCGGAGCCGAACAGGTGTCTGTCAGCTGCCGACGGGATGTGGTGGGAAGACGACGACTTATGTCTTGCCCACACAGACGAGGATTGGGGAAACACTCAACCAGATGACACCAGGTATCTCGATGAGGTCGCTCATATGACAAGAAGTGGGCGGTATTTCAAGCCTCCGCACTTAGACCAACCTGAGGCATCTGGGAAAGACAAGGAAGTTGAGAAACAGAGAGAGAAACAGATTGAAGAAGAAGCTGTGCTCAAGCAATTGAAGAAGATACAAGCAGACATCTCCATCTGGGGACTGCTTATGGCGTCGCGAGTACACAGGCAGGCTGTCCTATCTGCTATGGACAGAGCCAAACTCTCTATAGACACTACACCAGAGCAGCTGGTTGGGCTAGTTTTTCCGGGAGGAGGTTCCCCGGCTTTAACCTTCTCAGACAAAGAACTGCCGCCTGAGGGCGTGAATCATAACAAACCTCTCTACATCTCCGTGGAATGTAGAGACAAGTGGATACCGGTGGTACTTGTTGATACCAGGTCTGCTATCAATGTCTGCCCAGCCAGAACAGCGTATGCAATCGGGTTGAAGCCCGCAGACTTCATCCCGACAACTCAGGTGATCAGAGCGTACGATAATACTAGCAGAGAAGTGATGGGGACTGTCAAGATTCAGACAAAGGTTGGACCTGGACAACACGAGATAGATTTCTATGTCTTGCAGGTTCCCGCAACTTTCAACCTACTTTTGGGGTGACCGTTGTTGCACCAGGTGAAGGCCGTCTCGTCCACTCTGCATCAGATGGTGAAATACCCCTATGGAAAGGAAGTAGCCATTGTGTTTGGAAATTCATCGATCCATCCCCCTCCGGAGGTGTCTACACCAGTCCTAGAAATCGAGCACGGCATGGAGGACGTATTTATATCAGGATTTACTCTGGCCGAGGCCCGGGTTGTGCAAAACGTTATGGCTGTGAATGAAGGTATGTACGTCAGTGCTCAATCCGTCTACCTCATGAACAAGCTACAACACATCCCCGGGATGGGATTAGGAAGGAGCGGCAGGAAAGGCGTCGCAACATTGGCCGAAGTGGCACACAACCCGCATACCTTTGGACTGGGTTATCTGCCCACCAAAGAGGACTGGGTGAGGAAAGGGAAAGAAATGGCCGGAAGAGCCAGAGCAAAGCAGGCTGGGAAGCCTTTTGAATTAATGCATAGGCCCATCCAAGGTACCCTGAACGGACGCTTCGTCCGGGAGGACTTTCCATTTTGCGGCTTCCCAGAGCCGTGGATAAACGCGGAGAAGAAGCGCGTGCCCGGTTTTGAGATCTTCTTCGACCTGCAGTTACCTGGGGAGGATGTTGCCGAAGAGCAGACGGAGCCATCAGCTGAGGTTGAGCGGTGTAGGGCAGTGGATCCTGAGGGCACAGAATTTGAAACGGGGGTAGCGCTGGCATGTCTACTCTCTGATCCTCCGATCGACCATAAGTGCTTGGGGGATAACTTCGAGGTTTCCTTGATTGGGGATGAAACGGCCGCGAGCCAACCAGCAGCTATCTTGGATACATCTATCGCACCCTCTCTCACTTGGCAACACGAGGAGGGATTTTTGTCCAGCAGCACCGGGTCAGGTAGTGAGCCGGAATCTGATTCCACCAAGTCTTGTGAGTCGGAATCAGATTCCAGCTCGACTGAGTCTGAGTCTGGTACTCCTGGGGATGTCAACCCGGATGCCACAGTCCTGTCTAGGTCGTCTTTTTCCTTTTCATTTGAGTCTATTTTAAATGAATCGGACGATTTGGATGTGCCTAATGAGAATCAAGCAACTGTGGTTTCTGAGTACTTTTCTGTGCCCTTAATTTATTGCATTAATTCAGACTTTCAAAATTTTGAAAACGACGAGGATGAAGTTCCTCCGGTTTTGCAATGATTAATTGAGCAGGAGCAGGAAAGATTTGTTAAACCCCTAGTGGACGAAATCACTACCGTGAACATTGGTACTGAGGAGGACTCGCGGCTGGTCCAGATCGGGTCCACGTTGTCTTCGGAGGAACGCGAGTGCTTAGTCGCTTTATTAAAAGATTTCAAAGATGTTTTCGCGTGGTCCTACGAAGACATGCCTGGAATCGATCCTGAGATTGTACAGCATCAGATCCCCCTTGACCCCGAGGCCCGACCTGTCAAGCAGAAACTCAGGAGGATCCGCCTGGACTGGGCTCTCAAGATTAAGGAAGAGGTCACCAAGCAAATCGACGCAGGCTTCCTGCTGGTATCTGAATATCCGACTTGGTTGGCCAACATTGTTCCGGTGCCGAAGAAGGATGGCAGGATCCGGGTGTGCGTGGACTTCAGGGATTTGAACAGAGCTAGTCCGAAGGACGACTTCCCCTTGCCGTACATCGATGAGTTGGTGGATTTCACAGCAGGGCACGCATTGCTCTCATTCATGGATGGCTTCTCAGGGTACAACCAGATAGTGATGGCACCAGAAGATAGGGAAAAGACTGCATTCACCACCCCGTGGGGGACATACTGCTACAGAGTTATGCCGTTTGGGTTGAAGAATGCTGGAGCTACTTATCAACGGGCCGCGACCACAATATTACATGATATGATCCACAAGGAGGTTGAGGTGTACGTAGACGACATGATTGTCAAGTCCAAAGAAAGAGAGGGCCACTACACCGCCTTGCATAAGTTTTTTCAAAGGATCAGGGAATTCCGGTTGCGGCTGAACCCTCAAAAGTGTACATTCGGTGT
This sequence comes from Camellia granthamiana, assembly GCA_036172215.1. NCBI lineage: Eukaryota > Viridiplantae > Streptophyta > Magnoliopsida > Ericales > Theaceae > Camellia > Camellia granthamiana. The sequence goes on along the minus strand of CM069906.1, from coordinate 137,663,068 downwards.
TACAGCGGGAAAAATACTGGGGTTTCTGATTACACAAAGAGGCATCGAAGTCGACCCTTCCAAAATCAAGGCCATCCTAGAAATGCCCCCACCAAGGACTGAAAAGGAGGTGAGAGGCTTTCTGGGTAAAGTGCAATTCATAAGACGGTTTATCTCAAAATTAACCTTGACTTGTGAACCACTTTTTGGTCTCCTGAAGAAAGGCAAGAAATTTCAATGGGACGGCCGATGTCAAGCAGTGTTTGAACAGATCAAAGAATATTTACAGAACCCGCCCATGTTGTCACCACCAGAACCAGGGAAACCGTTGATATTGTACCTTTCAGTGACTGAGACCACAATGGGCTGTATGCTCGCACAAGAGTCTGAAGACAGGGTGGAGAGAGCCATCTACTATCTGAGCAAGAAGATGCTAGAGTATGAGACTCGGTACACACCGCTGGAGAAGGCTTGCTTAGCTTTGGTATGGGCTACCAGGAAGCTGCGGCACTACTTGTTAGCTCACTCCGTAATGTTGGTTTCACGTCTCGATCCCATCAAATATCTTTTCGAGAAACCAGCGCTTACGGGTAGGCTAGCTCGTTGGTTGCTGTTGCTCTCCGAATTTGATTTGAAGTATGTCACACGTAAGTCAGTCAAAGGAAGAGCAGTAGCAGAGTTCCTTGCCGACCATCCGGTTGAGGGGGATGAAGCAGTTGAATACTTATTCCCAGATGAAGCCATTTTGCATATCGACGACGAAGCTTGGACGATGTACTTTGACGGAGCGTCAAATCAGTACGGGTACGGGATAGGAGTGCTGCTGATAGCACCCGACAATTCCCGTATTCCCCTAGCCTTTAAACTCCGATTCAAAGTCTCGAACAATGAAGCAGAATACGAGACATGCATTGCTGGCCTAGAAGCAGCCCTGGAACTAGGGGCAAGACGACTGGACGTCATTGGGGACTCGAACCTTGTTGTGTCTCAAGCAAAAGGAGACTGGAAAGTAAAAGAGGAAAAGATGATGATGTATCACCAAACCTTGGATTTGCTAATTCCTCGGTTCGAGAAGCTAAGTTTTACTCATCTACTAAGAGAGAACAACAGGTTCGCAGATTCTTTAGCAACTCTATCTTCCATGATAGACATCCCGTGTGGAGTCCGGATGCGTCCAGTCATCATTGACCAGAAATTTGCACCTGCCTATGAGTCGATTGCTGCCATAGATGAGGTTCAGGATGAAAACCCCTGGTATCATGACATTTGGAATTTCTTAGAGAAGGAAACACATCCGCCGGGGACAAATGCCAAGGATAAAAGGGCAATAAGAAGATTGGCCGTTCAGTTCATCATCTGTGGGGGTAAGCTGTACAGAAGAGGTCATCTGGAAATGCATAAACTGTGTGTTGATGCCGAAGAGTCGAAGCGTCTAATGGAAGCCATCCATGGAGGAGAATGTGGAGCACATATGAATGGGGTAATGCTGGCGCGGAAGATCCTCAGACAGGGGTACTACTGGTCCACCATGGAGGAGGATTGTATCGGTTTCGTCCGGCGATGCCACAAGTGTCAAATTCATGTAAATCGCATGAACATCCCGCTGACAAAGCTGTACAACATGACTTCACCATGGCCGTTTTCAGTCTGGGGAATTGATGTAATCGGGGCCGTTACGCCAAAGGGGTCGAATGGGCATGAGTTCATCCTGGTTGCGATAGATTATTTTACAAAGTGGGTTGAGGCCCAATCTTACGCGGTGTTGAAGGCTTCGCACGTTGCAAAGTTTATCAGAAACAACATCATTTGTCGCTACGGGGTCCCAAATGAGATAATTTCAGATAACGGTTCCCACTTCAAGAAGGAGGTGATAGACTTGTTGGAGAAATACAATGTGGCTTTTCATAAGTCATCTACATACCGGCCGCAAACCAATGGAGCGGTTGAGGTTGCCAACAAGAATATCAAGCGTATATTGCAGAAGATGGTGGAAACCTACCGGGACTGGCCAGATAAGTTGCCGTTTGCTCTGTGGGGCTACCGGACTTCAATCAGAACTTCTACCGGGGCGACTCCGTACTCATTGGTTTATGGGATGGAGGCCGTTCTACCTATTGAGATTGAGGTTCCGTCATTGCGAGTATTGGCCGAGTGTCAAATAGCCGAGGCAGATTGGCAACAGAGCAGATTTGAGGAACTCATGCTCTTTGATGAGAGAAGACTGAAAGCACTGTACCACATTCAAGGCTATCAACGCAGAATCACCCGAGCTTTTAACAAGAAGGTTAAGTCCAGGAATTTAAAGGAAGGAGATTTGGTGCTCAAAGACAACCGAGCTCCCATCCACGACCCAAGGGGCAAGTTCAGACCTAATTGGACTGGTCCTTACATTATTAAGTCTATCTGGTCAGGAGGGGCTGTGGTTCTGATGGATCTGGATGGCTTAGAGTTTTCACAACCGATCAACATGGACAAGTTGAAGAAATATTACCCTTGAGAGGCTCGCTAGGCCGAAAACCCGAAAGGGCGACCTAGGCAAAACTCAGAGCACAAAAAATTTGAAATTATAAAAACTGAGCTCGCAAGGTTGAAAACCCGCAAAGGGCGACCTTGGAAAAATTTAGAGCGTAAAAGGAGAGTGAAAATACCCGAGCGAACCTAAGCCTGAACTACGTAAGGCTTGATTCCCATCTTTGGGATACGTAGGCAGCTTCATCCTGAAGTTCAGCCACAATCTTTTCCCCGATCAACTTTGTCCATTTGATCATCTCAGTCATCTCTATTCATCAGCATTTATCGTGATCTCCGGTACAGTGCTATTCATACTAGGGGCAACTTTCTGTTGCGATGAAGTGCCGCGGTACCATTCGGACTAGGGGCAACTTTCCAGTTGCTAGGATTCGGGGTTGTGCATCCCAGTGACAGATCTCAGGCGTGTCCAGTTCTGATCCGTATCGAAAATAGTTTTGAAAAGTTTTAATAAAAGTTGACTTTGTTCAAATTAATCTTTTTACAACTAAGACCATTTTTGGACCAAAGCGGAAAATTTTCAGTACCACAACCTTCAATTTCATTGATTTCAAAACGGAGTTCTCCTGCTCTTGCATACAATTGAAGCTGCTTTTTATTACACTCATAAAGAAAACTTGAAAGTACTAATAAAGCAATAAATCTGGGGCATAGTCAAGTCAGGTGTCCCTGCGCCCCCTCCCAGAGCTAGTCGAAGCCTTCGATACCGACCTAGGCCCAATCTGTGCCTCCTCATTGAGCCAATCCCAGCACTCATCAGATAAAGTGCAACTGAAAATAGGGGCGGGGGGCAGGAGCTCTCTAGTCCTCCAAGCCGTAGTATGTCGGGCAAGGTGTGCACCTCGGACCGGGAAGGCGACCGGATACTCTATCCCCTCCAGAGGGCAAGTCTGATCATGCCGAACTGGCGCAGAATGCAGAATGGGAAATAGAATACACAATGGGTCAGGCCAATCAACCGGATCCCAGTATCCTGGAACATGCTATAGCTCATCGCCGGAAGGTTAAGCCAAGGACAGCGCCAAGCAATGCGTTCAGCTGACAAATTGCACATCCATTCAAACCACCATCCCTCATCAAGGGCGTCGACCAGGCGTTGTCGAAAGAAGTAGCCGCGGGCTGAGTAAGCAGGGCAAAAGTCCACAACTTGCAATTTATCCATCAACCATATCTGGGGAGGGATGAAAAATGAGAGAATAAAGAATAGAGAGATGTGCGATGAGAGAAAAGTAAGATGAGGGTTTTGTGAGAAAAACCAAGCCTGAGGGCCGAGCGATGTGAGCAAATACATATGTGAGCTTGCGTGGGAAACATTACCTGCAGCAGTAGGTCGGGGACTCCCCGCAAACCTGGTTGTCTCCCGGCGGTAGAAGGCATCAAAACCCAGCAGTGTCTCAGCCAATGTCATGACGGTACAGCTCTTTCCTTCCCTCAAGCCTTGAGCGACTTCAATCAAACGGATGTTAGCTCCCCCGGAGCCCGAGACAAACAGAAAATGAGATAGCATGCACAAGCAGAGGGCATGTTGTCGAAAACCTTGCCGATAATGGTCACCGCGGTCACCAGCATCGGAGAATCGGTAAATCAGGCTCGGGATATCCAACATCCCATTACAAATCAGGGATCGAGCATCATGCGCGTTGAGACCGCACATCCGCCCCAAAGCTTGGGCGTGGCCAAAACGAGACTGAGGCAAGATCTCTTCTGAGCGTTCAGACTCCATCAAGACTTGAAAATCTTCAAAAGTGGGACATACCTCTTGCTCTCCGAAGCTGAAGACGTGCGTCACCGGGTTCCAAAATCTCGCCGCCGCATGGAGGAAAGGAAGGTGCAGTGGAGTCTGGCCCAGCGTGAATAGTGCATTCAAGCCGAAACCTCGGAAGTTCAACTTTTCCGAGCCATCTAAAGAAGAGATCCAAGATGTGAGATTTTCTACGAGAAATGCCTCCATTTTAGTGCAAAGCAGTGATGAAATGAATGAGTTCCAAAGTTGGAGCTTTTATAGGGGGGTGAAACACTATTCGAAGGACAAGTGTCAGAATTCTGTGGGTTGCAGGGAAAAGTGGCCAGCCGGCCACCTATTCTAGCAGGCCGGCCACCTTTGACTCAAAAAACTGGCCGACCGGCCACCTTTCAATCCCCAAATGTAAAATGTGGCCGGCCATGCTCATTGGTCCTGTTTTGCCCTCCGGAAGGAAGTTCGAGGCATTTCGATGCATCGGGAGTATTGAAGGCCTCTATTTCTCTCAGTTTCAAATGCGTTCCATCACCCAGATCGTCCGAAGTACGCTGTGTTGTATTTTGCTTATCGAGTTGTCGTTTTGTTTATCGAGTTGTAAGTTTTGTCGAGCTGTCGCATTTTGTGTTTTGAGTTGTTACTCTTTGTTTACGCAATTTTGTTAAGTCTTGTTTATCAAGTTGTTAACATCGTTGTACTTTACTTATCGAGTTGTAAACTTGCTGAGATTCTGTTATTTCTTAGTGAGTCGATTTGTTTAGTTTATTGCGTCGGTTCATTACCTGACCCAGTAAATACACAAGGCACGTTTTCATTCGATCCCATTTTTGTGCAAAATGATGCGATGCGATGCTGAGAATATAAAAATACAACACTTTTTCAAAAGCTGTTTCATTCCATCATGTTTTACAACAAACAAAGGTACAAGTTTTACAGAAAATAAAACTGCCTAACAAAATGCAAAAGTGCTGCAAACTGCTAGCAAAAAGGAAAATAAAGCAGGAAACAGCATAATCAATGTCCTCGGGAGCGGGAATGAGGAGCCCCCCTCATCCTCTTCTGCGGGACAACCTCTGCACCATCGTCACCATCCGGGTCGGAGCTGTCATCCTCAAGGTCCCCCTCAGCCTCGCCTCCACTCCCTGAACCAAGACTAGAATCCCCCTCCTCAGCGGATGTCTCCGACTGACGGTCCGTGGCCTCCTCCTCCTCCTCATCCTCATCGGGCTCCGCCTCTATAATATGCGCCCTGCGCCTATGAGAGGACCCTCCTCGAGCTCCTCGGAAAGGCCTGGATGGCCTAGCTCCTCGAAAGGGCCCAGAGGGCCCAGCACCTCGAAAAGACCCAGACGATCGACCTCCCTGAGAAGGCCCGGGTGGCCCGGCCTGCGGCGGAGCATATACAGGAGGCATCTGAAAGTGAAGAGTTCAATACATCAGTTCAAATATGAAAATCAGATGCAAGTACAGTATGAGAGTGGGGTGTGTGTCAGATGTGCTCTACACAAACAACCTATCAATGCCGTAGAATGTCCAAAACCAGCGTGTCATCAGAAATATGATAAATGCAGGAAAGATGAACAGTACCTGCACACCCATAATAGCCAGCTGTGCCTCCCTCCGTAGGATCATGCCCTCAAAAGTGGCTAGCATTCCAAGCATCTCATCCACGTACTCAACTGGGGGCTACAGATACAAATGCAAAACTATCAGTAAAGGAATGAATGCCTAAGTATCCGACTGATAAATCAAAGCTGTAAAACATACCGGTGGTGAATCAGGATCTCTGACATATCTATGGTCAGGAAGAGGAGGCTCCAGCGAGACCTGGTAAGGAGTCCCAAATCCCCAACTCGTCAACTCGGTCGGCATATCTGGCCATCCAAGATGACGAAGAGTCGGAGGGATTGGAGGACTGAATCCGCGCCCACCTCTGGACGTACCAGCCCTGCTGGAGGAAGGGATATCTGTAGCACGAGCCTGACTCGAAGATGGTACATCAGCAGGCCTCAGTGACGGAGTACGCACTCCCGTCAAGGGAGGCATCAGATATGTATGGCGATAAGTGGCGTAGTCGCCCTTCGTAAGATGTAGCAAAGCATCAGTGCCCAGCATAGCACTAACAACATCCTGGGTAGAAAGCCTATCAGCAGTCCGCATACTGGCTGGAGGTGCTGCGGGAGGGTCCTGAGAAGTGTACCCCCATACCTGACGCAGAAAGCGTTCCCCCAGAAACCATGCTCTACCAACCGGTCCCTCGAACAGGATCTTGTACTGGGAGATGCCTGATCCTCCGGCATACTGAAATCGGAGACCATCACCCAAGATCGCCCAGGGCTGCCACGTAATCTGCGGATAACCAGTGCATGAACCAATCAGAAATCGGAGATATACAGGGCAAGTCAAAGATGAAAACGGAAAGGAACTGAGAGTTCTGAAATACCTCTGTCGTCCGCACAGTGTCAAAATACTGCCGCAGATAGAAGAGAGTCTCTCGGGGTCTCGGCCGGTGCTGGCCCTCGAATACCAATGAATACGGGGTCATGAGGGGCCCTGCCACCACTAACTCTGGGGCCAACGTCGGAAAATATACGTAGACCCATAACTGTGGAAAACAGTGCAGAATGTGAATACAGAGTGCTGAGAGCAGAATACAGAGTGCAAAGTGCGCCGTGTGTGCAATGTACCAGTAATGGGGAGCAGAAATGTCAATTAAGGGGACAAAAAGTACGTCCCAGGCCCTCCAATAACCGCCGAGTAAGTCTCCCTGCCCGCGGGAGGTAGCGCTCATGTAGTAGTAAAGAGTAGCCAGGCCGGCGCCACCCCAGTCATACCGACCGACCTGTGACAGGTCCACCAGAGCGCTCAGTAGATACAACCCGACCGTGTTCCCTCTATCGGCAAACAGAGTCGTCCCGAACAGGAACATAAGGAAACCACGGGCATACTACTCAGCCTCTTCAGGAGTCCCGTGCTCCATCCCCTCCCTCCAAAAATGGGAAAAGAACCAGGTGTATCGGACTCTCCCAGAAGCTCTGTCCACAGGTGGGCGGGCCCCCAATAGATGTATCCAAGCGGCCTCCCACTCGCCCATATCCTCGTCGTAAGGAATGGGCCAGCCTCCTATATCCAGGCCGGTCAGTACAACAAAATCCAACGGGGTCATGGTCAAATCCCCGGTGGCGGAGAAATGGAAGGAGTTGGTGGTGTCCCACCATCTCTCCACCAGAGTTGCCAATAGTGTCCTCCGGGCAGGACAATGTGATAACCCAACGCAGAAGGCCCCGAACCCTGCTAAATCAACTAAGTCCCGGACCGCCTCTAGGAGCTCAGCATACCACTCAATAGCAGTGGTGGAACCATATCCTCGCATGGTGCGAGAACCAACCTGCATTCAGAATGAATACATGTGTCAGTATAAATAAATAAGCTGTGTGCAAATGAAATAAATAAGCTGTGTGCAAGTAAATAGGCTGCGTGCGAAGTAAAATGTGTGGGCTGTGTGTTCACCATCAATTTGAGCTGTGTGTTCAGAAAATCAGAGTTTGGGCTGCGTGTTCTACTCTCAATCAGTGTGGGCTGTGTGTTCACCATCAATTTGAGCTGTGTGTTCAGAAAATCAGAGTTAGGGCTGCGTGTTCTGCTCTCAATCAGTGTGGGCTGTGTGTTTACCATCAATTTGAGCTGTGTGTTCAGAAAATCAGAGTTAGGGCTGCGTGTTCTACTCTCAATCAGTGTGGGCTGTGTGTTCACCATCAATTTGAGCTGTGTGTTCAGAAAATCAGAGTTAGGGCTGCGTGTTCTGCTCTCAATCAGTGTGGGCTGTGTGTTCACCATCAATTTGAGCTGTGTGTTCAGAAAATCAGAGTTAGGGCTGCGTGTTCTGCTCTCAATCAGTGTGGGCTGTGTGTTCACCATCAATTTGAGCTGTGTGTTCAGAATATCAGAGTTAGGGCTGCGTGTTCTGCTCTCAATCAGTGTAGGCCGTGTGTTCACCATCAATTTGAGCTGTATGTTCAGAAAATCAGAGTTAGGGCTGCGTGTTCTACTCTCAATCAGTTTGGGCCGTGTGTTCACCATTAATTTGAGCTGTGTGTTCAGAAAATCAGAGTTTGGGCCGCGTGTTCTACTCTCAATCAGTGTGGGCTGTGTGTTCACCATCAATTTCAGCTGTGTGTTCAGAAAATCAGAGTTTGGGCTACGTGTTCTGCTCTCAATCAGTGTGGGCTGTGTGTTCACCATCAATTTGAGCTGTGTGTTCAGAAAATCAGAGTTAGGGCTGCGTGTTCTGCTCTCAATCAGTGTGGGCTGTGTGTTCACCATCCATTTGAGCTGTGTGTTCAGAAAATCAGAGTTAGGGCTGCGTGTTCTTCAATGTGGGCTGTGTGTTCACTATTAATTTGAGCTGTATGTTCAGAAAATCAGAGTTAGGGCTGCGTGTTCTGCTCTCAATCAGTGTGGGCTGTGTGTTCACCATCAATTTGAGCTGTGTGTTCAGAAAATCAGAGTTAGGGCTGCGTGTTCTGTTCTCAATCAGTGTGGGCTGTGTGTTCACCATCAATTTGAGCTGTGTGTTCAGAAAATCAGAGTTAGGGCTGCGTGTTCTGCTCTCAATCAGTGTGGGCTGTGTGTTCACCATCAATTTGAGCTGTATGTTCAGAAAATCAGAGTTAGGGCTGCGTGTTCTACTCTCAATCAGTGTGGGCCGTGTGTTCACCATCAATTTGAGCTGTGTGTTCAGAAAATCAGAGTTTGGGCCGCGTGTTCTACTCTCAATCAGTGTGGGCTGTGTGTTCACCATCAATTTGAGCTGTGTGTTCAGAAAATCAGAGTTAGGGCTGCATGTTCTGCTCTCAATCAATGTGGGCTGTGTGTTCACCATCAATTTGAGCTGTGTGTTCAGAAAATCAGAGTTAGGGCTGCGTGTTCTACTCTCAATCAGTGTGGGCCGTGTGTTCACCATCCATTTGAGCTGTGTGTTCAGAAAATCAGAGTTAGGGCTGCGTGTTCTACTCTCAATCAGTGTGGGCTGTGTGTTCACCATCAATTTGAGCTGTGTGTTCAGAAAATCAGAGTTTAGGCCGCGTGTTCTACTCTCAATCAGTGTGGACTGTGTGTTCACCATCAATTTGAGCTGTGTATTCAGAAAATCAGAGTTTGGGCTGCGTGTTCTACTCTCAATCAGTGTGGGCTGTGTGTTCACCATCAATTTGAGCTGTGTGTTTAGAAAATCAGAGTTAGGGCTGCGTGTTCTGCTCTCAATCAGTGTGGGCTGTGTGTTCACCATCAATTTGAGCTGTGTGTTCAGAAAATCAGAGTTTGGGCTACGTGTTCTACTCTTAGTTAGTGTGTGCTGTGTGTTCACTTTCAAATTCGGGCTGTGTGTTCGACAAATCAGTGTTTGAGCCGTGTGTTCAATTCTTAACTAAGGTGTGTCGTGCGTTCACGATCAATCAATGAGCCGAGTGTTCAGAAATTCAAGTGTTCAAGTCATATGTTCAGAACGCAAACAAAGTACTATGTCATGAGCTAAACTGTGTGTTCAAGCATGGCAAAGGTACGAAATGCACGAAAGATGCAGAAAATAAAGTAAAATACCTCTCGTGCCTCGTAAGAGAGGTGATGCTCTGGTTCTCGTAGAAGTAGATCCCCGGGTGCTCGATCATTAAAGTCAGTGTAATGACAAAAAATGGCCCGCGGAAGAACGTGCACAGACGGGGCGTATCTCTCGGAAATAAAGGGTCAGACCCTCGGGGGTAGCATCATGACATCAAAATCATCCCCGGCACCCGGAGGGCCTCCACCGTGAGGAAAATTACCCGCCATTTCGAAAAATCTGCAAAATGAGCAAAAAATTAGCAAAATGAGCCAAAATTGGAAAAAGTCAACAAAAGTCAACTCTCGGGAAATGAAAAGTGAACAAAAGTCAACCCCCGAGAAAATCTTCCAAATATTGAGACAAACTTACCTCAAGTGGTGAAAATGAGAAAAGAAGCACCAAAATCAAAATTTAATCGGTCCAAAGAGCTTGAAATCGAATGTTTTCACGAAAACAACTTGCGTGGGGCGTTGGAAAACGCGTATAGAGCGCAGATCTGAAGAGGAAAATGGTTTGGGAAGGTGGAGAAGAGGTTTTCGCAGCTGTGGTTGTGAGCTCAAAGTCATTGGGCAAGAGAATATAAAGAAAATGAGGTGAAAGGACCAAATTGCCCACGGTTTTGGGCAGGTGGCCGGCCGGCCACCTTTTCGGGCTGGCCAGCCATTTGCTTTTTGAAACTTGGCCGGTGGCCTCCCTTGGGGCAAATAACTGGCCGGTGGTGATTCCCCATGCTCCCCTAGGTCTCTGCAAATTTTGAGGAAAATCGGAGTTCCCGGGACCTAAAAAAGTTCAAGAAAAGTGCACTTCCGGTCGCGAAATCGCCCCGCCGGGACGTCAGCTCCAATTTCTGACTTGTGTCTCATCGTCATTCACCGGAGTCAAGGTGTATCCTTTTTGAGCATGATGTAACCTCTCCGGGAAGCGAACCGGAGGCTGCGATCGAGTCGCCTTCGCTAAAACGCGCGTTTCCTTGCTCGTTGTTTCGTAATAAACGTGCACCCTGATTTATGCTCGTTTTGCATTCTCATGTACATAACTTGCATTCTCATGAGCATACTTGCATTTTTATGCACATTTCTTGATATTATCATACCTCTGTGCTTGAGCATGCGTTGCCACGCACGTTCCCTTCTCGCATTGCGATGCATTCACTCACAGGCACTGCGTGTGTCAAACTTTCAGAATCACATTGAATATATGTTGTTAGCATATTGTGCTTGTTCAATTTCTCTCTTTTGCAGGCACGATATTGCATGTACGGTTCATTTAAGGCTGGTGCGACCAGACGAATCGCACAGGTATCGTATCTTCTCCGTGTGAGACGCGACGAGAATTGAATAATTCTCCGCATTCCTAAATGCATGAAATGTAGTTGTTGCTTTGCATTCTTGCTTAAAACTGTTGCATCTATTTGCGAATTCTTGCTTCATTACAGCTTGCTGCATTTACATGATCATTAAGTTACATCTGGCCCTGTGCGTATCGCTTTGCATTTTTCCCTTTGCCTGCGGGCACATCTCTGTTTATCTTGTATGATTGTCTAAGTCTTCGGCCTTGTCAAAAATGGGTCGTCTCTGGGCTTTGACATTCACTCATGTCATTTCTTGACTTCCGAGTTCTGTCAAAGAGGGGCAATTGTAGACACCCCATTTTTGACCGACCTTAAGACTCAGACGTCACTAGTTGAGCGCTCGGTGATGTTGCATGTCGTGCTCGTCCAGAGGTTTCAGAGTCTCGGCCGTGAGCCCTGCCTCCGGACTTCCGGGCTTTTCTGTGCCTTGCTTCGGTTTGCGAACCAGGCTCGGTTTTCTGTGTTTTCTCTTCCTGAGGGGAGGGAGAGGTCTCGTAGATCATCTCTCAGTGGCCATAGGCTACGTTTCGTGGTCGCAGGCCATTTTGCCCATTTCGGAGCCCGGTTCCCGGTTTTCGGAGCCGTCAGGCCGTGTGCCTCGGTTCGGGACGCCTAACCATCTCCGACTGCTCCGGTTTTTGGCATGCATCTCATTTACTCCCTTGTGAGGGACACTGAGGCCTGAGAGACCCACTTCGTGGTCGAATGCCACTTTCGGTGCTTAACGGCCTATTTTCGGGACCCCCGAACTGCGTGTTTTGGCCCCCGAGCATTCGTTTTGCATCGGTTTTCGTTCATTTTTGGCAGGTACCTCTGTTTTATCACCAGGAAGGTCACTGAAGGGTGGGAGGCCAGCAATTGTCTCAGCAACCAGTTATATTCCTCCGGCGCCCTCCGACGCCCGTTTTTCTCACTTCCGAGCCAATGTTGACCACCCTAGGGCCACTGTCTTCAACCCCAAACCACATATTTGTGTTGTGCACACATGGGAGGACCCTAATATTACATGGCCGGCCAGAAATTCAACTTGAACCTTTTGAACCCCTCCTAAAAATGGCTTGTTGTCTCTTCTGTTTTACAGTTGCCAATTTCCAACCACAGGGTTTTGTTGAGGACACATAGGAGGACACTTTTTTGTGGTGGCCGGCCAAAAATTCTTCTGGACCATTTTGCCCCTTGGCCGGCCGGCCATAGGGGGTGGCCGGCCGGCCACCTGCAGCTTTGATAACTGGCCGGCCAGCTTCCTTACAGGGAGTACTTTACAGCTGTGTGCTCTTTTCCCTCCAAAAACTGCATCCGGAGGGAACTTTTCAAGTTGGTATTAAACCATTAACTCCACAAGGTAAAAATACTTCTGTTTTATTATGTTTACGAGATGCTCGATTCCTTAACTACAATGATAGTTTAATGGGTATGATGGAAACTGGTCTTCATAAAGGTCCAGTGCATTTCAATTGTTTTCCTGATTTTACACTTAGTTTAAAAGATCCAAATATTTTACATGCTTTAACATTAAATATTCAATTACATGGTTCATTTACTCACATGATGACTAAAACTCATAATATTGCTTTAATTTATAGTGTTCACTATAAATGTATGAAAACTAATTTAAATGTTCATGCTTTTGCATAAATCACCAAAAGATAAAACCCTGTTAATTCAAAGTAGTAGTACTGATTCACATATTAATGTTCCTCAAATGATTGAATGGAAAAATGTCGATTTACCTAATGAATGGATTACTGTTAATGAACATTACAAACATAATCAACAACAATCATCTATAACTGATATCCAAGATATTCAACAATTTAATGATGGATCTGTTCATATTAAATTTAATCGTAGTCAATCCTCTAGACATAGTACATCTAGTGTTCCTACTGAAACTGAAACTGAAGATGAAATATTTACTGCTCTTTTGTTCCGACAAAATAGTCAAATCCATTTTGGCCCCAATATTGGTCCTTCTACTCAAAATAAATTAAAAGGCATTGATAATTCTACCACTTCTCAGATTAGTAAACCTGTTTATTCAACCCATACTCATTTCCCTGAAGAAGACGTTCATTCAACTAATTCTCCAACTCAAACTGATATGGAAGAATTCACACCACCTGTTAATCCTCAATTGTTAACAATCAAAAAAGACTTTACTCCCAATCTTGCACAATTACTTATTGATTTTAAATCAAAAGCTAATCGCACTCAGCGACATGCTTATTATGCTACATATACTTCTGCTCAAATGTCTCAAATTTCCCAAGAATGGTATGATTTTATGATTCAATATGGATTTGAATTACCTTTGCTTGAATATGTTGATAAATATTACAAAAAATAAATACAATTACAAAACGTAAATGGAAAACCTCTGCTACCACTACTGTTACCTCCAGTCATCCTCCGTTAGAAAACATTATCCTTAATCAACAAGGAACTGAAATTTCTGCATCACCTTTTAAATTACCTGGCAATGATAATGAAATTAAAAAAGTCATTGAACAAAATAATTATACAAATCAATGTTTAAACACTATTGGTAAACAATTAGATAAAATAGAAACCAATTTAGAATCTATTCCCAGCTCATCTAATACACAAACTCTAGATGCACCTTTATTAAATCTGCCTACTAATCGCTCCAAAAGAACTAGTTTAGTTACAAACGACCAATCATCCACTGTTCAAGCTATTGAAAAACTACTTAACCAATTATCTACCAAGGATACTCCTTCACCTTCTAAGGATAAAGGTATTACTGTTCTAAATCAACACTTCGATATTGATCCTAATTCTACTCCATCCGATACCGATAATGAGATCAATCAATTGGCTCAACAATTCCAAGTTACAAAAATCCATTATCCAAAAGTTAATCCCCAAACTACTAAGAATTGGTATAATAAACCGACTCCTGTCGATTTACAATTTGAAGAAAATAATATTAATAATCAATTTTCTGTTTCTGCTAAAAAATTATACGAATGGAATATTAATGGTCTAAGTGAAGATCAAATCCTTCAAAAATTAAATCATTTATCTATGGTCTCTAACAGTTATCTCTCTAACTATCCCCAATATACTCAACCTGAAATTGTTACTTTAATTACTACTGGTTTTACTGGTATGCTCAAATCTTGGTGGGAAAAATATTTAACTGAAGAACAAAGAGAATCCATAATTTATGCTAATCAAACTGATGATCAAGGATTACCTATTTTTGATGAAACTTTAGGCTGCTGTCATCCTGATGGTATTAATCAATTAATCTATACTATTGTTCGCCATTTCATTGGAACCCCAACTAATATTTATTCTCGCATACATGATCAACTTAGTAATCTTACATGTCCAACATTAAGTGACTTTAGATGGTATAAGGATGTCTTTACCTCTAGGGTTATGTTAAGAGAAGATTGTACTAAATCATTTTGGAAAGAAAAATTCATTAATGGATTACCCAGTTTATTTGCTCACAAAATCCGAGATGTTCTTAGTCAACCTACTGGCGTTATTGAATATGATAACTTAACATATGGTGATATCATAAGCACTATTCAAAAAGAAGGTTTAAAAATGTGTATTGATTTAAAACTTAGTCAAAAAGCTTCTAAAGATAAACATAAAGCTAAATATGAATTAGGTAATTTTTGTGAACAATATGGATTACCTCCAGTTGCACCCTCTCGTAGGAAATCACATAAATATTCACAAAATAGAAATTATAAATCTAAGTATTATAATAAATATAAGAAGCCTTATTCACCTTCTAAATCTAATGACAAATTTTATGCTAAACCTAAAAAGAAATATCATAAATCACATCCAAAATCTAATAAGGATATTACATGCTATAATTGTGGTCAAAAAGGTCATTATGCTAATAAATGTAAAGAAAAACAAAAACTCAAAGATAGAGTTAGCCAACTCCAAATTAATGAAGAATCCAAAATTCAATTATTTGAAATCTTACAATTAAATCAATCTGATAATGATTCCTCTTCTGTTCCTCCATCTACATCCAGTTCCCCTTCTGATAATAATCAATCTGATTTTGATACCCAAAATAATCAAATTACCTTAGGATGTACTGATGTTTGTTGTAAACCTGTTAAACAAATCTCTGTTCTAACCAAACATACTCAAGAAGAATCTGCTTTAATCGATTTAATTAGTAAATTGGATGATCCCCAATTAAAACAACAATATATTGACAAATTAAGAAATTTATTACTTCAAAAAGACACTAAACCTAAGTTTAATAAACCTATTATTAGTTTATCTAAAACTTTAGAAAAATTTAAAAATAAAACTAAAGACGTAACACTTCAAGATTTACAATCTAAAATTAATGAAATTAAACAAACAATCCGAGATCTCCAAAATAAAGATAATAAATTAGAAAATGAAATCATTCATATTAAACTTAAACAAAACTTAAATGATTTTCAACCTAATCCAAAATCACCTCAGGCATCTGAACACCATTCTGATTCTGAATCTGATCACCCAAATCCTGATAAACTTATTTTTGATAATCGATCCCAAGCTACTAACCTTGAAGATAAACGATTAAATTTACTTAATAAAATTTTTATGCAAAAATGGTATTCATGAATTAAAATCATAGTTGAAGACTTTGAATTAGATTTGGTTGCATTAATTGATACTGGTGCAGATTTAAATTGTATTCAAGAAGGATTACTTCCTACTAAATATTATCACAAATGTCAAGAGAAATTAACCTCTGCTAATGGTAGTAAAATGCATATTAAATATAAATTACCTAAAGTACATGTTTGCCAAAATAATGTTTGTTTTAAAACTACATTTGTTTTAGTTAAAAACATGACTGATAGAATTATTCTAGGTACACCCTTCATTTCATTATTATATCCATTTACCACTTCCACTGACGGAATTACTACTCATGTTTTAGGCCATCCTGTCACATTTAAATTCTTGTTTCCACCTGAACCATTAGAATTAAATCAATTACAAGATTGTTCCATTACCCATACTATTAATCGACTAACTAGACATATTAATTTTCTTAAAGAAGAAATTAATTACAAAAGAATTGATCAACAATTAACTGATCCAGTTCTCATTTCTCAAATTAATGATTTTAAATTGAAACTTGAATCAACTGTTTGCTCCTCTTTACCTACTGCATTTTGGCATAGGAAGAAGCATGTAGTTACATTACCATATATTAAAGGTTTTAATGAAAAACAAATTCCTACTAAATCCCGACCTATTCAAATGAATCATGATTTATTAGAAATGTGTAAAAAAGAAATTAATGAATTATTAAAAAATAGAATCATTAGTCAAAGTAAATCACCATGGTCTTGTCCTGCTTTTTATGTTAATAAAAATGTTGAATTAGAACGAGGTGTTCCTCGCCTAGTTATTAATTACAAACCATTAAATGCTGTTCTTGAATGGATTCGCTATCCTATTCCAAATAAAAGAGACTTAATTAAGCGAATTAATCAAGCTGTTATTTTCAGTAAATTTGATTTAAAAAGTGGTTTTTGGCAAATCCAAATTCATCCTAAAGATAGATATAAAACTGCATTTAATACACCTTTTGGGCAATATGAATGGAATGTTATGCCATTCGGTTTAAAAAATGCTCCCAGTGAATTTCAACACATCATGAATGACATATTTAACCCCTTTAGTCATTTTTCCATTGTTTATATTGATGACATATTAATTTTTTCTAACTCAATTAGTGCACATTGGAAACATTTAACAGCATTCTTTTGTACCATTAAGAGTCATGGTCTTGTCATATCTGCTCCTAAGATTAAACTATTCCAAACTAAAGTTCGGTTTTTAGGATATGATATTCATCATAATACTATTCTTCCTATTAGTCGCTCTATTGAATTTGCATCTAAATTTCCTGATGAAATTCTTGATAAAACCCAATTACAACGGTTCTTAGGTTCTCTCAATTACATTGCTGACTTCTATCAAGACCTTAGGAAAATCTGTCAACCTCTGTTTGATCGGTTAAAAGATAATCCTCCTCCTTGGTCTTCTACTCATACTGCTGTTGTTCAACAAGTTAAAAAATATGTTCAATCTCTTCCTTGTCTTGGTATTCCTACTGAGAATTCATTTAAAATTATTCAAACTGATGCCTCTGACATTGGTTATGGTGGTATTCTGCTCCAACAAGTTACTCCTCAGTCACCTGAACAAATTGTTCGTTTTTATTCTGGTGTCTGGAATACTGCACAATTCAATTATAGTACTATTAAAAAAGAAATTTTATCTACTGTTTTATGTATTCAAAAATTTCAAGATGATATTTTAAATCAAAAATTTTTACTTCGTGTTGATTGCAAGTCTGCTAAATATGTTCTGGAAAAAGATGTTCAAAATCTTGCTAGTAAACAAATTTTTGCCCGTTGGCAATCTATTTTAAGTATTTTTTATTTTGATATTACCTACATACCTGGTTGTCAAAATTCCATTCCTGATTTTCTTACCCGGGAATTTTTACAGGGGGGTAAGGGATGAGTGCTACTCCACATATTTCTTATGTTAAAACCCAAATTACTCATTACCAAACCCTGATCCGACAAGTTAACCACCGCATTACCTGTCTTAAATCAGCCAGACTTACTACTAAACGAGCCCAATACATCAATCATCAACAGTTACAAGCTCGACGTGTTTTACGTCATAATTACTACAATGATTTGTTCTATTACCAGAATTATTTAGATCTTCTTTCTGGTTGCTAATCTTTGTTCCATATTTCACAGATGTCTCGCCCAAGGCCTCCTTCCAAGGCTTTGGTTCCCTCTTCCAGTAAACCAAATCAACTCCTAGTCCCTCCTCCTTTGGAGTCAGTCAACCCATCCAGGTCTATTGACCTAATTAACCGGTACCATACTCTTGGTACTATTCACCGTCCTGATTATTCATCTGCATTGGCTAATGATCCTTTTGCCTCTAGCCAATCCGTCTCAGTTACTCCATTTCCAATCAACCAAGTTCGCCCTTCTCGAATTGAGTACACCAGATCACATGTTACAAACCTGTTTTACAAAGAACCTAGTCACCCCCGAAGTCAAACTATTCATGAAATTGCTCAATTCCATTTTGGCTCTGGATGTCATTTCATTTCTTCACCTCCAGAGAAAAATCTCTCCTATTACAAAGATATCCTGCTCAACCATCATTCCATCTTGATTAAACCCATTCAGGATCGAACTTATGCCTATAAGATCCTATATCATTCACTCTATATTCACAACATTGTCTCCCTTGCAGAATGGGGCAATCCTAATCTGCTTCGAGATTTACCTGGTCATTCCATTCAATATAATTATCATGATTATGTTGATGCCTGCTCAACACTGTTTGGGACCTCCATATATCACTTGTCATTGTACCCCTCTTAGGTCCCCTTTTTTGCATGATTTATTAGGCTATTGAGTCTCTATTTTTGGACCTTGGTCCGAACTTAAAATGGCCCTAAAATGATCCCCTCTTCATGTTTCATTAAGGGTCTAGGGCTGTTTGAGACATCCTTGGTATACTTCATGTTATAGCCCTCTTGTGGCCTTAATTTTGCATGGCATTTTGAGCATATTTCTACACTGTTTTGGATTTGATCATCTACTGTAAAAAGCCATATTTTGGGCCCCTCTTCAACATTGTTGAAGGGCCCTAACCTGTTTGGGGCCAGCATATATCAGTTACTTCTTTGCCCCTTTGTTGGCCCATTTCTTGCATGAGTTGTTTGCCATACTTGTATCTGTTTTTGGGGTTTGTAATAAACTGTGAAAGGTCATATTTTTGGTCCCTCTTCAATGTTTTAGAAGGCCTTTTCTCTGTTTGGGGCCAGAATTTGTGGGTTGTCTCATACTCCTCTCTTGGCCCCCCTTTTTGCATGCTAATTTAGCCCCACTTGTGCTTGCTGTTTGGCCATGTTTAAAACTGTAAAAATTCTTGTCTTGGGACTGTCTTGAATCTGTCTTAACACTTCATGATCAAATTATGCATGCATTGCATAGCTATAGGCCATCTCATGCATCAAAATTCATGTTTCGGGACTCGTTCCATGCATCGGGTTTCATTTTGCCATGATTCGGGGCTGTTTTGCATCTCATTTTGCCTCTGAAATTTGCATGCTTGTATGCCATATTCCATGTCTTGCCATGTCTTGTTAGAGTGGCATTTTGGTGCCTTAGGGTCGGTCCTCGGTTTGCGTGCACGTGTGCACGCATTTCGAGTTGTCTCATTTTCATCTTATGACCTCCTATGTGAGTGTGGCTGAGGTCCACTTGTGTTGGTGTAAGTCCATATTGCATTGTGTATGCCATTTCATTTCATAGCATTATGTATGCTAGGATGTACGTTAGAGCATTGTGTATGCCATATTACCTCGTGCATCGTGTATGCCATCTCATAGCATTGTGTATGCTAGGTCGTATCTTAGATTGCATTCATGCATGTCATGCATATTGCATTGTGTTTGGGATAGGAGTTAGCCCGAGCACGGGAAACGAGGTACGTTTCGTACTCCGAGTGACGGAACGTGTCTTAATTCCCTAGTCGCCGACACTCCGGATTATCCGTGATGGAGTTAGGTTTTAGTTGAGTTTTCATGTGCATTCATCTCATATTGAGTTGTGCAATTCGGCTCCTCGGCCATCATGCATCGATATGCGTGATTGGTGGCACGAGGATCGAGGCATGCATACATTTGTGAAAATACATTGCTATGCCCCTTTCCTGCTCTCTGTTGCAGCAAAATGAAGAATTAGCAACTTTTTGAAGTTTGGCACGCATTTCAAGAACAGGTGCAAACAGAGGCTAATTGGGGCATCGTCATGGATTTCCGCGCAAAGGCAACCCGGGCATGCATCATTCATCATCCGGAATGGAATCAAGGCAGTCCCTGGCTTGCATGCCAGTTTATTTATTTTCTTAGTTAATTTGTTAATTAATTAGGAATTTGTACATATTTGGACTGTAATATTTATTTGGACTGTACTATTCTTTTATTCGGGACTGTATATTTATTTGGACCCTCTGCGCGAGGGCATAATTGTAATAAGTGTGCGTGAGTGTGATATATGTCTTCCAACCCCCATGTCTTTCTTCCCTTTTATTTACCTGCTTATGATGGTTAGATTAGGGCATATTTCAATTAGCATACAGTATGATAGCATGTTTGCATTCATTCATCTGTTTTGCATGCACCGGGCTCGGTGCACCATACAAACTGCATTCGTATTTCAATTCCAAATTGAATACTTGTTAGCTGTTGCATCTCATATGCTATGTTTAGAATAGCCGAGCTTGCTATAGTTGCATCTTGCATGTGTTGCATTAGGCATTTCAGCATAGTTAGGATTCATGCATGGATTTCTAATGAGCTTCTATTTTGGCTTGGAGTACTCGATGAGTTTTATGCTTTAGCATCCTTGCATGCGTGTGAGTGACTGCCATGAATAGCATGCTTACCATGAGGCTAACTGCTTATGTGATATAACTGCCTTGAATGCCAGTGGGTGAAGGTTGGGTTATTTGAATTGGAACAATGCGTCGATTGTTTGTTTTAAGCCCACTAGATAGTGGCAAAATCATGTTTTCTAAAGCCCACCTGAGGGTGGCAAATTCACATCTTAGCCTACTTGCGAGTAGCACCATCAAACCATTTTCAAAAACAAACATGAAATGTTTTGTTCCAATTCAGGTGACCCAGTCTATACTTGTATGCTGTGCGCATCACATAGTAAATCTAGGCTAATAACCGGAATAAGAACACATAATGTTTTCAAAACTTGATATCATGGTTAGTAGAGGCCGGTCTTTGACCGGGCGAGCGGGGGTGCTGACGAAGTGACCTTCCCCAATCGTACCCAAGTTCCCGAGCCGAGGCAACTTTGGTGATGACGGACACGTGGACTTTGGCACCGAGTCAGGGTTTCCTAAATTTCCCCATAAAAAATATTTAGGTGGCGACTCTGTATCTGGCAAAGCAGTCCATGTTTGGCACTTCTTTCTAAAAATCTGTTTTCTCAAAAAGATTTGCCAGATTTGAACTCTTTGGTTCAAGATTTAGAACCGTGACATTTGAGTCCTCGAACTGTAGTGAACCCAAATGAACAGAACGGGACTTAACCCTCCCGGGGCGTTCAGGGACGTCTACACACACAGGTCTTCGCAGGACAGCGCAAAACATTTTTTTGAAATTTTTTTTTTTTTAAGAAAGAGACTAGTCGCTCGTGCTGAAGACAATGTAGAACCAATCTGGATCAAGCCAGGATCCTTCTCAGTACTCACATTAACAAAAATGATCTCAATCATTAAGGGCTTAGCACGCCTCTCTTTCTCTCAGTTTGATCAAATTTTGCAAAACCCGAGGAATTCCTTCCTCTTTGTTTTCATCACAATGTTTAAAAGGTTTTGAAAAACTTAGGTCAATGCAATGATTTCAAGGCACAGAAGAGTAGGTGAAAAGCACTGCCGTTTCATACAAGTTAGCTGGCACAACAGGCTCAAAGCAGAAACGATCATGAAAGCATGAAAACCACAGCTATTTCATTCAGATCTTCTGGTATAACTGGCTCCACGGTAGAAACAAACTCAAAAGAAAACGAAAAGACAAACACAAAACAAAATAGTGATATCCGAGGTAACGCCCCCAGGATCACCCGACTCTAACAAAACAGGACTGACTCGATACAACAAGACAGACCCAACTGACTTAGTATGAAAAGACTGACTCTATACAACGAGACAGACTCTAAACGACATAACAAAACTGACTCAATACCTGAGTCAGAAAGTACAAAAACCAGCATTCACAAATGCTCAAAACAGTGCGTGCCATACACCACATTAGGAGTAAACTGAGTGCCGCCCGCAGGTGGTTCATCCCCTGATCACATATTCGTACTACCCCCCAAGTTCACTGATTCAGTGGCGATAGACTTTGCTGAGCTAGTGCGGCGATGACCTTGTTATCAAACAGATCTTGCACATCATGGCGAAGACGAAAGCAACTGTCAGTGTCATGACCGGTTTGTTGATGGTAGGCACAGTATTTAGTCTGGTCATGCTTTGGAGAGATAAGATCGAGTAGAGGCTGTTGTTCCAACGGTTTCAGATATCCTTTCCGGAGTAAGACCTCTAGAGCCTTTGACAAAGGCATATAAAGTGGGGTAAAAACCCTCTTGACTCGAGGTGGATATTTGGTTTTTTGTGAGCTACTTCCAAACGCACTGGTGAATGGGGTAGCTATTTTTGATGCGATGATGGTGACCATGCCCACTTCAGAAGATCTTGTAGCTGCATCACCACTGGTGGTCGCATTCGAACTGCGGGAAAACGCCCTCCTGGGCTGCTCCTTCTCCTGGTCAATGAGGCCTTGCTTCATAGCGTCCTCGATCTGTACCCCAATCTCATGTAGATCTGCAAAGGTGGGGAGGGAGAGAACGGTCATCTTCTGCATGAGCTTGGGCTGGAGGTTGCACACAACCATCTGAATCTGATCTTTGTCAACAGTCCCGATGGTCATCATCGAGGCCCTAGCCCTCCACCGGGTTACAAAATCGGAGAAACTCTCCTTCAGCTCATGCCTAGTGGTCTCAAGATCACGGGTTGTAATCTCAATCTGCATGTTATAGGAGTATTGAGCTATAAAGGCCTCAGCCATCTCTTTCCAGTTCCTCTTAACAGAATCCTCTAATTTTGCATACCAAATTGCCGCTATACCCGATAGGGTCCGGCCAAATAGGGAAAGCTTTTGCACTCTGGAGAGGCCCATCGGCCTTAAGATGTCTGAAAACAGCCGTAGATGCACCATAGGGTCTCCGGACTCGTCGAAACGGTCTATGTGCGGCATTTTAAACCGGTCTGGCAGAGTCATAGCTGAGTCGGTGTACCCGTCCTCAATATCTGGGATGGAATGAACCCCTTGAGATTTTTTGAACAACTTCTCCAATTTGCTCACTCTCAAAGCAATGGGGTCCATCTCGAACTCAAAGGGTGAATCCGGTAGGTTGGTCTGTGCTTTGGATAGCTGGGGTAGGATTGGGGGCGGAGCCGGCCCTGTGGGAATGTCCGTATCTTCCTGGACATTAGCTGTCTCCTTGAGTATTGGCACTCTTGAGGGGGGAGGAGCTTGGTGTGAAGCGGATGCTCCGATTTGTCGTTGTAGCCTTACAATTAACTCTGCCTGTTGAGCCATGACCTCGGCCTGTTTTTTGGCAAATTCTGGCGACTCTGCTGGGGATTTAGAGAACTTGACTCGAACTCATGATATCTTGTTTTGTTTACACTTGTGTGTTTCTTTGCATTGCATTTGCATTGGTGCGCCTAGGACACCGTGTTTGCCATTTGCTATTCCTGAACGGTTTGCCGGAGGCTTGTCTTGTCAAGGCATGACCATAAGGCTGACCGGTTGTGGGCTCTGCCAGTATGGGAACACATACCCCGGTTTTACCGGGGCACCCTTTTTGACCATTCGACCTAGTGCATATTCGGAATCCATAGTGACCATTCCAAACTAGGACAGGTTGCTTACCCGTTTATAGGTTGTTTGAAACCGCTGCATGCGTAGTGAAACCCTAGCTCCTGACAAAATAGGACAGGGAAATCCTACCCCAACATAGGGGTGTTTTGGCTCTCACTTACCTGTTATGTGCTTTTAGAGTGCGTCTCTACAGGAATGCATGTATCAGTTTACAAGTTTGGGCATCAGGCCTGCGGGCACCAATTTAGTATTTTGGGATTCAGTTTACCTGAGGGTAACAGTTTACAGGCCGAATTTTGGGGCAGAATTCAGTAGAGGGCACAGTCATCCTGTTATGCTCATATCTGTTTTGGTGAAGTCAGGCTGAGATGCTGCATGTTTGCTCTTTTGCTAGGATAGTCCTGGAACTATAGCTTCAGAAGGCTTCGGTATCCCCCGGGTACATTGGACTAGTGCTGATAGACTTTGTTAGGTCAGAAATTCAATTCAAGGGAAACCAGTGTTCTTTCGCTGAGGCAAGGCAAAGAAAGGCCAGTCATGGCTCACCGGTTCATCTGATCCATCAATCGCCAGTCACATCACCTTTGTTCAGGCTCAGCAGACCGTGATGGCACAGGGTTCGGAAGAATTTGTGGCCGTGATAGCGGCGCTAAATCAGGGAACTGCCACGCAGGCTGAGACCAATATTGGAACACAGTGCCCATCTGGGGCATCTGCCTCACATCCAGCTTTGGGACCCCAGCCGAACTTTGACCCACTTCCGCCAGTTGAAGATTTGCAGTGTCCGAATCCCCTTTCTGAGGTTCTCAACAGATATCTCAGCTCAATTGCACACAAACGAGGTGGATAATGACCGCTAAATTGGAGACTGTTGAACTGGCGATCTGTGCTTGACTGGCCTTTTTTCCTGCATCTGGAAAAGGAACACTAATTGCCCTTGAACTGAATCTCTGACGTGACAAAGTCTATCAACATAGGTCCAATGAACCTGGGGGATATCGGAGCCTTCTAAAGCTATGGTTCCAGGACTACCCTAGCAAAAGAGAAAACAGACAGCACCTCAGCCTGATTTCACCATAACCAATATGAGCAAAGCTGAATGACTGTGCCCCCCTACAGAATTCTGCCCAAAATTCTGCCTGTGAATGGATACCCTCAGGTAAAACTTATTCTTCCAAATACTGATGCCCGCAGGCCTGATACCTAGACTTGCAAACTGATACATGCATTCTTGTAGAGACACACTCTAAAAGCACATAGTAAGCAAGTAAGAGCCAAAACACCCCTATGGTGGGATAGAGTTTCCCTGTCCTGTTCTGTCAGGAGCTAGGATTTCACTACGCACGCAGCAGTTTCAAACAACCTACAATCGGGTAAGCAGCCTGTCCTAGTTTGGAATGGTCACTATGGATTCCAATATGTACTTGGTCGAATGGTCAAAAAGGGTGCCCCAGTAAAAATCGGGGTTTGTGTTCCCATCGTGGCAGAGCCCGTAACCGGTCAGCCTTATGGCACGCTTTTCAAACCGAGCCTCCGGCAAACCGTTCAGGAATAGCAGATGGCAAACACGGTGTCCTAGGCGCACCAATGCAAATGCAATGCAAAGAAACACATAAGTGCAGTCAAAACAAGATATCATGAGTTCGAGTCAAGTTGTTTAAATCCCCAGCAAAGCTGCCAGAAACTGTAGACGTCCCCGAGCGTCTGGGGGGAGATCCCCCCGTTTCGTTCATTGGGCTCACTACAGTTCGGACTCAACGTCATGGTTCTGAATCTAATCTCGCAAAGTGCAATGCAAGATCGATAAATCACCAAAGAGTCCAAATCCGACAAATTGTTTTGAAAAACTGATTTTAGAAAGAAGTGCCATACATGGACTGCTTTGCCAGATACAGAGTCGCCACCTAAATATTTTATTTTGGGAAATTTAAGAAACCTTGACTTGTTGCCTAAGGCCACGTGTCCGTCATCACCAAAGTTGCCTCGGCTCGGGAACTTGGGTACGATTGAGGAAGGTCATTTCATGAGCACCCCCGTGTAGACACCCCATTTTTGACCGTCCTCAAGACTTGGACGTCATCATTTGAACACTCGATGGTCACCCATGCTCGTGTTCGTTTTGAGTTCTCGAAGGTCTCGGCTACGCGCCTTGCCTCAAGATCTCTCAACTTGTCTGTTTTGTGCTTGGTTGTGGACCAAACACTTGTGGTTTTGCTTCTGAGGGAAGAGGGTGGCTTGTTGGCCATCCCTACACCCCTTGGCTTGTTGGCCCTTTTTTCCAGCCATTGGCCAAGAGTGTTGGCCGATCGGCACTATTTTTGGCCGGCCGGCCATTTTGTTGGTTAATCGGCCATTTTTGCTGGCCGAACCCTATTCATCTGCTTTTGCAGATATTTTTATGTCAGCTAGAACAGCTGGCATCCACAATTCACCCCCTCCATACACGTGTATGGAGGAATTTGCCCCTTGATTAGCTTCTCCAAGAAGCTTTGCAAGGTTGTATTTCTATAAAAGAAGGGCCTCCCCTCCCTTTCCAGGGGTTGAAACATCTGATATACAAGTTAGATATAGCTCTCTCTCTATATCTCTCTCTCTCTAGATTTGTGTGTGTGTTTGAGCTCAAAAGTGTGTTTTTGTTCTTACTTTTGCACACAAATACCTAGCATTACACTATCCTTGAGTTACAGAGGTGCTAAGGAGTTGTTTCTGGAGTTTTTGAGTTGGTTTTGATCAAAAGGAGGGGCTGGAGTTGGTGTTCTTGAAGTGTTCTTCAAGGGTGAGCACTATTGCTTTATATTCCCCATTTTTGTACAAGTTTTTAACCTATCTTGCATGCTTTTTTGAGCCTTATGTATAACTAATAAAAGTTCTGTATTTTCATGCGTAAGATGTTTGTTTGAGGTTGCTTTTGGGTTGGGAATTGTCTACCCCCCTCCCCCCTTTTGCCTTGTTTGGCCTCTTTTGGTACCTTTCTCTTTGGGCTGTGGAACCCCTTTATTTCGAACTTCTCACCACTGAAATCCAGAGGATTTTAAGTGGTGGAGAAGTGATTTTGAGGTCATGTATAGGGGAGGGACACCCCTCTCCCTTTGTGTCTCATTTGCTTGCATTTAGGGCTCATGAAGGTAGCATGTTTTCTTAGCTTTATTTGGCTCCATTCCAGAGGTTTTTTGGTGTTATTTGGTCATATTATATCTCTGTTTTTGGGTCGGATTGGTAGTCCATTGCATGCATCATATACTTGCCTTGCAATCCCCCCATTTGCCTAAACATGCATCATGCATTTAGACCACCATGCTTGCATGTTTTAGCTTGACTTCATGAAGCTTTTAGTCATGTTTCATCATGTTTAAGCTCTGTTTGGTGTTGATTCGGTCATGCTTTTCATGCTTTGTATAGCTACCATGCATTTTAGCTTGTTTGCTTTGTGTGTGTGAGTCATGAGCATGTCTTATTTGGGTCATTTCAGGGATTTGGAATCATTTATCATGTTATTTCAGTCCATGTTTCATGCTTGTATGCTTGCATTTTCCATCCTTTCCATGCTTTGAAGAGTTGATGTCTTATGCTCCATGTTTAGGCCATTGTGCATACCTTTTGAACTTGGTCATTTAGATGCCATCTAAGTGGGTATTTGGGTTTATTTTGACATATTATAACTTGGTTAAGTCTTGCCATTTTTTGTTGTAATAGGTATAGTGCAATTGACCCTTTTGGCCTTGTATGCGTCTTGCTTTGTGCTCACCTTTCTAGCATGTTTTGTGCCTCATCCCATGCATGTCCTAGCCTTGTTTTGGTCTGCCTTGGGACTATCTCGGTCATCTTGGTCCTTTGGGGGCTTGGTTGATATGGCCATAGT
Source organism: Camellia granthamiana (assembly GCA_036172215.1). Classification (NCBI taxonomy): domain Eukaryota; kingdom Viridiplantae; phylum Streptophyta; class Magnoliopsida; order Ericales; family Theaceae; genus Camellia; species Camellia granthamiana. The sequence goes on along the minus strand of CM069906.1, from coordinate 137,635,490 downwards.
TCAAGTCCTTTGGCTAGCCTTGAGCTTTAAGTCCATTAGCATGCCTTGCTTGTGTTATGTGTTTGATTTGGCATCATCCCTTCACATTTTCAGAGCTTATCATGCTTGTCATTTATCCATATTTGTCTCTTCTTAATGTGCCTAAGAGTCGACTCTTTTTATGCCTAAGTGTTGGACTTTTGCACGTGCATGTTTGGGTGTGTTTTGTCTATCATTTCTTGGCACTTTGGCCACTGATTTGTGCATGACTTGAGGTCTGCCCATCTTAGTTTAAGTCCACCTTGCATGATTCTTGCGTGTTGTTGCATGCTTGTTCCATTATGTGTTGTTTGCCTTGGATGTTTGTTAGCTTAGGCTGCATTGCATTTGGCATGTTTGTTACCTTAGCCTTATGTGCACACTTGAAGCTTCATTACATTGGCATGCTTAGGTTGCATAGTATTGTATTTTTCATGTTGCATTGTACTTGGTCGCATGCATTGCATTGTGTTTGGTTTGGGGTGTCAAACCAAACACGAGGACCGAGGGACCATTTCGTACTTGAAGTGACGAAACGGGCCTCAATCCTCGGTCGCCGACATTCTTGATCCAACATGATAGAGTGTGAAGCATTCATATGTGTTTTTGTGCATCCATCTCATATTGATATGCACCTTTGGCACCTTTAGCCATCATGCATCGAAATGCGTGATTGGTGGCCCAAGGGTTGAGGGCCATACTCCCTTGAGTTCATAGTATGATAGGGAGAGTGGTCGTGCACACATTGTCTCGTAAACGCCTTGCCATGCACTGTCTATCCTCTGCTGCAGCAAAAAGCAGGATTCTGCAGGAAGATATCGCCGATCGGCCCATCTTCAGTGCCGGTCGGCTACAAAAATTTGGCCGATGCTTTACAAATGGTCGATGACCAATTCTGCATGGCGGTGTTCCTATATTTTGGCCAGTGACATCCCACAATGCTCAGAGAGTAGTTCAGAAGCAACCTTAGGATTCTTACAATTCTCAGAGGTGCAGAACAGTGCAAACAGAGGCAACAGTGGCATGGCAATGGGTTTCCGAGTTAGGCAAATCGAGCATTCATCATCCAATTATTTCGAGGCGGAGCTGCAGCGGCCTTTTGAATTTCATACTTAGTTTATTTTGTAATTAATTTGTTAATTAATTAAGGGTCTGTAATAATTAATTAGTTAGAGTAGTTAATTATTTATTTGGTTTGTATTATTCTTTCGGACCCTCCGAGAGAGGGCAATGTTGTAATAAGTGTGCGTGCGTGTGTGCATGTCTTCCAACCCCACGTCTTTCTCCCTTTTATTTACTAGCTTATGATGGTTAGTTTAGGGCATGTTTCAATTAGCATCTATATGTTCGTATGTTTGCATTCATTCATCTGTATTGCATGCACCGGGCTGGGCGCATCATGCTAACTGCATTGTATTTCAATTCCAAGTTGAATACATGTATCGATTGTTGCATCTCATATGCCATCTTAGAATAGCCGAGCCTATCTTAGTTGCATTTTGTATGTGTTGCATTAGGCATTTCAGCATAGTTAGGATTCATGTATTATTTCTAATTAGCTTCTTTCTTTGGCTTGGAGTACACTATAAGTATTTATGCTTTAGCATCCTTGCATGTGTGTGAGTGACTGCCATGATAGCATGCTTGCCATGAGGCTATTTGCCTACGTGATATGATTGCCTAAATGTCTATGGGTGAAGGTTGGATTACTTGAGTTGGAACAATTCATTGATTGCGAGTTCTAAGCCTACTTGAGGGTGGCAAAACCCACGTCTTAGCCTACTTGCGGGTAGCACCTTCAAACCATTTTCAAACAAACACGAGATGCTTTGTTCCAAATTAGGCGATCCAGTCTATATTTGTATGCTGTGCGCATCACATAGTAATCCTAGGCTAATAAACCGGAATAAGAACGCATGTGTTTTCAAAAACTCGATATCATGTTTAGTAGTGGCCGATCTCTGATCGGGCGAGCGGGGCTGCTCATAGCTGACCTTCCCCAATCGTACCCAAGTTCCCAAGCCTTTGGTGATGACGGACACGTGGCCTTAGGCAAACGAGTCAGGGTTTCCTAAATTCTCCAAAATAAAATATTTAGGTGGCGACTCTGTATCTGGCAAAGCAGTCCATGTTTGGCACTTCTTTCTTAAAAATTAGTTTTCCAAAAAACGATTTGCCAGACTTGGACTCTTTGGTGATTTATCGGTCTTGCATTGCACTTTGCGAGACTAGATTCAAAACCGCAACAAATTCGAGTCCGAACTATAGTAAGCCCAAATGAACAGAACGGGGATTTCCCCCTGGACGTTCGGGGACATCTACACCCCGCCCACCCTATCAAAGATCGGCCACTACTAAGCATGATATCTTGTTTTTGAAAACACATGTGCTCTTATTCCGGTTATTAACCTAGAATTACTATGTGATGCACACAGCATGCAAGTATAGACTAAATTGCCTAAATTGGAACAAAGTATCGCATATCCGTTTGTTTTGAAAATGGATTAAAGTTTGCAACTCGGAAGTAGGCTAAAACACGGGTTTCGACGAATTATTCCAATTCAAACAACCCAACCTTCACCCACAGGCATTCAGGCAGTTTATATCACATAAGCACATAGCCTCATGGTAAGCATGCTATCATGGCAGTCACTCACACGTATGCAAGGATGCTAAAGCATAAACACTTACTGAGTATTCCAAGCCAAAAAGGAAGCTAATTAGAAAACATGCATGAATCCTAACTATGCCGAGATGCCTAATGCAACACATGCAAGAATACAACTAAGATAGGCTCGGCTATTCTAAGATGGCATATGAGATGCTACAGGTAACATGTATTCAACTTGGAATTGAAATACGATGTAGTTAGTATGATGCACCGAGCCTGGTGCATGCAAAATAGATGAATGGATGCAAACATGCGAACATAAGTATGCTAATTAAAACATGCCCTAAAACTAACCATCATAAGCTGGTAAATGAAAGGGAGAAAGACGTGGGGTTGGAAGACATACATCACACACACGCACACTTATTACAACATTGCCCTCTCTCGGAGGGTCCGAATAAATAATACAGAATCGAATTAACTAATTATTACATAACACTAGCTAATTAACAAATTAACTAAACTAGCATACAAACTATGTAAAATGGGCTGCCTCAGCTCTGCTTTGAATGATAAAGGATGCGTGCATGCTCGAGTCGCCTCGTCGGGAAATCCATCGCGATGCCCCGGTTCGCTTTTGTTTGCAATTGATTTCAGAAACTTGCACAAAGCTCCAAGGAGATGAAACTCTACCCTGGGAATCTAGGGGGAGGCTGTCGACCAGCTATAGGCATTGGAGACCACCTACTGACCACCCTTGGTGGTGAAAACCAGAAAAGGTGGTTGGCCTGCCAGAAAACCTGGTCGGCCGACCAGTTTCTTCTCTTGGTTTTTGCATTTTCTGCAACAAAGGCAAGAGAGAGAGAAAGCAAGGTATTTGCAACACATGTGTGCACAATCACTCTCCCCATCATTGCATAAGCTCTAGGGAGTGTAGTCCTTGATCCTCGGGCCACCAATCACGCATCTCGATGCATGATGGCCGAGGAGTTGGATTGCACGACTCAATGTGAAATAAATGCCTAAACTCCATCACGTGTTAGTCAAGAGTGTCGGCGACCGAGAATCGAGGTACGTTTCATCACTTGGAGTATGAAACGTCCCTCGTTTCCCGTGTTTGGACTAACTCCTATTCCAAACACAATGCAACAAGTAGAATGGCATGCACAATGCGACCTCAAGCATGCAATCCTAAGGCGATGCAACCAAGTCATGCAAACATGCAGAGGATGACGTGCAAACATGCAAACTAGCATACGCAATGCTACGAACTAACAATGGCATACTCAATGCACATGATACTATATGTCATACACAATGCACATATGAAGACTATCATACACAATGAAGTGAATAAGGCATGCGCAATGCAGTGATCAAACATGCGACAACGCAGCATACTCAATGCTATGAACTACAATGGCATACTCAATGCAAAATGGACTTAAATCAAAATGAATGGGCCTCAGCCACACCCAAATCAGTGGCCATACATGATGAAAATGAGGCAACAAAACACATGCAAATATACAAGACGCAAGGGCCCAAAGCCTAGGGCACAAGATACAACTGTATGAAAGCATGGAAAGGATGAAATATGGCATACAACAAAACATGTTCCAGCTCTGAAATGACATACAAAATGGTCCCGAATCATGCAAACAACTCATGTTATGCATGTTGAATGGCTCAAATACCGAAACTAGTGAAGTGCATTACACTAGAGGTATGCAAAGCAATGCCCAAATGAACAAACCAACCCCAATCAGTCCCTATGCAGGCCCAAAATAGTGGCAAAATGGACTAAGATGATGGCTTGAAATGCACAAAAATGAAGCTCATGCAATGGCCCATAAATGAGGTATACAAGCACAACTCTCAAACGCATTTAAAGAGTGGAAAACATGGGAACATGACACAAGTATAGGCTTTAAAATAACATGCTCAATGATGCCAAGACATGGAAACACCTCAAGTTAAGCATGCAAGAGGGCTCCAAAACTCAAGACTATGCAAGAATATTACACTACAAGTATGCATAGCAAGCATCATTCGACCAAAAGGCCTCAAAATAGAGCTAAGGCAGCCCAAAATATGAACAGAATCAGTTTGAAGTATGGCCAAAATATGCTAGAATCAATGGCCAAAACAACATGCAATGTAAGCTAGTGAGCATGGTTTACACTACAAGCATGTGAAGCATTCAAGAGACCACTAAACCAGCCAAAGACAGAGCTATGATATGCCAAAGAATGACCAAAAACCCACTGAAACATGACCAATACATGCAAGAATGACATGCTCCTTTGATAGGCTATGAAGAGGATTATTCTACACATGCAAGAGGCAAACATGAGGTGACCAAACCAGCCCTAGACAGAGTCTAGGAAGGTCCTAAAAGTCACTAAAAAGGGCCTGAACCAAGCTTTGAAAATATGCAAATGTATGCTCCTTTGATAGGCCAAAAATGCTAGTAAACAAGACAACAAGAGAGAGGGTCACCCCTCTCTGATTTAGGACCTCAAAACCACATAGCAACCACTTAAAATCCACTAGATTTCAGTGGTTAAAAGGTCAAGTAAGAACTAGCTCGAAGGCTTTATGGCATGGCACAAAACAAGGCTAAAACAAGCATGCAAGAGTGGAAATGACCTTCAACAGGAAAATGGCCTTAAACAAACATGAATAATGCTTAAAAATAAAGCTTTTTTCAGTTGACAACAAACCTCAAATAAGCATGCAAATGAGGCTAAGAGAAGGATCAAAATAATGCTTAAAAAGGGAGAAAATGAGTTACCCTTGAAGCTCAGCAAAAACCAGCAACTTCTCCAGACCAAAACCAACTCTTTAAGACCTATCAAGACCCTCCAAGAATCTTAGAACAATGGTGGAGGTGTGTGGCTATGAGGTGTGGTGTAATAGGTCAAGAACAAGACCCTTTTGAACCCAAAATATAGAGATATAGAGAGAGATATGTATTGGAGCCTTAGACCAATTTCTTAACCTAGTATAAGGAGAGGAAGGCCCTCTCTTATAGAGAAATCAAAGGGTTCAAGCTTCTTGGAGAAGCTAAACAAGGGTGCATATCCTCCATACACGTGTATGGAGGATACAGTCTATGCCTTCTAGCTGGCACAGCTGGCATGCACTAAATCAGACAAAACCAGCAGGAACCTGCCGACCAAAAAAGGTGGTCAGCCGACCACTTCCCCTGGTCGGCCGACCAAGGTAAGTGGTCTCCCATAGTAAAAAGTGGTCGGCAGCTCCATTTGGTGGTCTCCACACTGAAAGCAAGCTAGTGGTGGTATGGGAGACCAGTAAATGTGGCTCAAAGACCAAGGAGACCAGTTTCCTGACAAGAAAATTGGCTAGTGGAAAGAGAAGTGGTCTCCAAAGAGAAAAAGTGGTCTCCCACCCTTGTACCACCTCCCAAACAATGAAAACAAGGTTCATGCCAAAAATGAACCAACACCGATGCAAAACGAGGGTTCGGGGGGCAAAACGCGCGGCCGGGTGCCCCGAAAACAGGATGTTAAGCGCCAAAAGTGGCGTGCAACCACAAAGGTCGTCTCCCGAGCCGCAGTGTCCCTCTAGACAGAGGAAATAAGGTGTGTGCCAAAAACCGTGCCAAAGGGAGAATGTTAAGCGGTCCCGAACCGAGGCGCACGGCCGATGACTCCGAAAATCGGAAACTGGTCTCCAAACGGGAACAGTGGCCTGCGACCACGAAAAGTAGCCTACGGCCACTGAGAGATGGACTACAAGACCTCTCCCTCTCTCCGGGAAGAGAAAGCAAGACCTGATCCGCAAATCGAGGCAAAGCATAAAAGGCTCCTGAGGTCCGGGGGTAAGGACCTCAGCCGAAACTTCGAAACCTCAGAACGAGCACAACATGCGCAGTCACCGACTGCTCAATCGATGACGTCTGAGTCTTAAGGTCGGTCAAAAATGGGATGTCTACAGTCGGCTACAGATGGTGGCTGGTCGGCCACTACTAACATGAACTCCTCTTTTTGATGCAACAAAGAGCAAACAGAGCAAAACAGTGTATTCTCACAGATTATTTGCACACTTTTCCTCTCATTTTCATGGGAAAATCAAAAGAGGGACAAAATTTGGTTTACAAACCATCAATCAAGAAATTTCATTGCATGATGGCTTGTGAAACCAATTGTACAAGTTCAGTAAATGCAAAATGAGACCAAAGGACCATCATTATATCATGCATGATCAAGGGCAATGGAGACCAAGGAAAATGGCACATTTCATTACTTTTGAGTATGAAATGTCCCATTTTCCTTGTGTTCAAATTAACGCCCGATTTGAACACATGCAATGCAACATAAAATGATGCTTATCTTGCCTTTTTATATGTCCATTTTGTTTACAAATTTTAAATTACCAAATCATTCTTTACTTGATTTGCCCATTGGTGAGTGCCCTCTAATAGAAAGAAAGCTCAAACCAAAGGTTGTTTTAGGCATGAAAGAGACCTCATGCCGTTGGTAATGAACCCCCAAAGAGATTAAACCATTAAACACAAACATCTCAATTCCATGCTTTAAACAAGCAAATGGTTTAAACCACTTTCAAAACAAAAATAAAACCAAGAAAGGGGGGAGGTTGCAGATATGATTAGGTGTTGAAAATGAGTACTAAAAGCACTAAAACAGGCAACTAACTCAAAACAATGATAGTTAAAGCCTTAAAACACTAAGCTAGTGAAGGAATTAACATTACAACCATGCAATACAAGACTCAAATGCAATACAAGACTCAAATGAATTAACTAGCCCAAAACAGAGCTAAAATAGGTTATTTCAGAGGCTAAAACTTGCCGGACTTAAGCTAAGTTTAACTAGAAAAACATGCTAACATGTGAAGCTTGCTAGGCATGCAAACAAGACACAAGGAGGGGAGACTAACCCCTCCAATTTTGGACTTCAAAGCAAGGTTTTTGCCACTGAAAAATCTCTGAGATTTAGTGGTTAAAATGCCCAAAAAGCTTGATTTGAAAGTGATGGATAATAGCACAAAAAGCTTAACAAACAAAAGAACAAGAAGGATGGACCACCCCTTAACTCAAAAGGGGCTCAAACCACCACTTTTAAGCCACAAAAATGGAGGTTTTTGTAGTTCAAAACCAGCCTCAAAACAGTTGAAATAGATAAGAAAATAAGTATACAAAACAAGTAGAAACAAGACAAGTGCTATACCTTTGAAGAAAAGCACAAAATAGCCAACAATCCAAGCTCAAACCACCTTCTAGAGCTCAAAAAAGGTCCCAAGTAATCTCAGCTCAAATGTCACGACCCAAACCCGCCCCTATGGGTTAAGGCCATAACCGGCCAGTAATCGTGTGATTACCTACGGCCTCAAACCAAATAAGTTAAAACTCATCAGAGTAAAAGGGGCCAAACGGAAGCAATTTAAAACTTTGTCCATAGAGCTGTGCTTATGTGTACACCATGTCATTTCAAACATTTATATGTTAATAACTCACATCAGAATATGTACTAATACAAAACACTGTACATACAGGATCATCCAGATTTAAGTCAGTTAAACCCAAGACTTATATACAACAATGGTCCGATGATTTCGCCAACGAAACAAAACTACAACCAGAGGACGAAAAGGGCAAAGACAGTCTCATGCGTGAGACTTTTGGGCTAACTCTTCAAAACTCTGACTGTTTCTCATAATTCACCGGGGCTAGTTTTGGACGTCCCTTGGCTCACCTACATGTACATGAATGAGAGTACGCGAATGCCCAGTGAATAATATCAATTAAAAAAAGGTACATAAGCAATTATTGAAACAGTTACAGCAAACGGCCTTTGGCCCAATCATTTGTGTCAATCGGCCTTCGGCCCAATCATTTATGTCAATCGGCCTTCAGCCCAATTATTTATGTCAATCGGCCTTCGGCCCAATCATTCATGTCAATCGGCCTTCGGCCCAATTATTTATGTCAATCGGCCTTCGGCCCAATCATTCATGTCAATCATTGTCCGCCATTCAAACTAATGAACTTACATAACTTACATAAACAATAGGACAACAACATATTCTAGATATTTTATTAAGATATTACTCACAGCGATCAGCTTGTGGATTTGCCCTGGAGCTCGACCCTACACATTCCACGAACACAAAAGGGTCACTACCAATTCAATCCGTTCTAAATTCACATTTTCCTCTTTTGGGCTTCATTCTTATCTCTTTAACTCAATCATAATGCTTAATGCATGCCTAAGAGTGTTTGCAAGTGAAAGAGAACGAAAAACGAAACATAGAGTGCGAAAACAAAATTTCAAAAAACAGGGTCGCCGCTCGAGCGTGGACTTCCCCGCTCGAGCGGACCCTTAAGGCCTGCAAAAGTACTGGTTGCATGAAAAATACGCTTGAGCGTGAAATAGGGCGCTCGAGCGGAAGGCCTGTCTACAAAGCTCCCCCGCTCGAGCGTGAAATACCCCGCTCGAGCGGACACCAAGTCTACAAAAAAGTACTGGGAGCACGTATTTCCCGCTCGAGCGGCCATTACCCCGCTCGAGCGGACATCAAAATTCTGGGTTTCCCAGATTGTGTTCTTGAGCTATAATTCGACTCTCAACCAACGTTTCATGCATTTTATAGCTCCAATTCCACACATACTTGTACTAACATGGTATAAACACCAAAACACTTCATCATGGAGCTCAATTTCAAAGATTTAACACATGCATGGCTCAAATTGACACCAAACTCAATTCTAACATACACATTCATGCATTCAAAGCTCTTATCTTCATAGATTGTACATACATGTGATGTCTAGCTCCCATTCTCAACTTAGATGATACCAATGGTGATTATACATGAGCTTCAACTACAAATTTACATGGATTTCAACCAAATTGCAACATGAATCATGTAATTCAAGCTCAATTATGCAAATTCCAAACAATTACATACATGCATGCATATATGGTCTTCTAATTCAACAAAACAAATTCAAAACATGCTCTTGACCATTAATTAACTTTGACCACACAAGATTACACCTTAAACTCACGAATTCAAGAATCAATTGCTTACCTAGAAGCCCAATCTATGGTTAATCCTTGAACTAGACTTCAATTATCCAAGCTTGAGTCAAAATTTACACAATTCTCTCCCTCTCTCTCTCTAACAGCCGGCCCTCTCTCTTCTTAGAGTTTTCATCAGCCAAATGAAGCTAAAGGAGAGAAATGAGGGTGTGGTGCTCAAATACAACAAATCCCACTAGCCACAATTAATAATTTTAAACAATTTGAGCACAATGCCATTAAATAGATCAATTTAATCTGGCCCGAATCAATTTTCAATTAAATTTCACCGTAGGCTCTAAAAATTACGCTAATCACAATGGCGTGACGAATTTTGAGTTTTATGGCCGATAAGGCCTTCAATTTAATTCCCAAAGCAGATAATCAAACAGATATTCCTACGGTGAACAGATAGAAATTCAAAACCACATATTTTCACATAATGGCACACAAAATCATATTAAACACATAATCATACTCAAATTAAGGACCAATTGGCACATTACGGAACAGGGGTATCACAGTCTTCCCCCATTTAGGAAGTTTGGTCCTCCAAACTTAATTTACCTTCGTCGGGAAACAAGTATGGGTATCGTAGTCGCATTTCCTCCTCTTTTTCCCATGTAGCATCTGTCCCATAGTGTTCTTTCCATTCCACTTTCACCATTTGGATGGACTTGCTTCTCAATTGCTTCACTTGTCGATCAACAATTCGTTCCGGCCACTCAGCATATTCCATATTTTCATCAATAGCTACCCGGTGATAATCAATCACATGAAACGGGTCTCGGAGGTAACTCCTCAACATCGACACATGAAACATGTTATGGATTTGTTCAAATCCCGGTGGCAAAGCAACTCTATAAGCAACTGGACCAAACCTTTCCAGAATCTGAAACGGCCCAATGTAACAGGGCGACAACTTGCCCTTTTTTCCAAACCTGACTTGGCCCTTCATTGAAGACACACGAATGAACACATGGTCACCGACCTCATACGCAAGAGGTCTCCTTCAAACATCTACATAGTTCTTTTGTCGATCTTGAGCTGTTTTGAGCCTTTGACGAATAGTCTTGATTTTCTCAGAAGTGTCTTGCACAATTTCAGGCCCAAGCAAAGCTCTATCCCCGACCTCTGTCCAACAAATAGGTGATCTACACCTCCTACCATACAAAGCCTCGTATGGTGCCATACCGATGCTGGAGTGGAAGCTGTTATTATAAGCAAATTCTGCAAGTGGCAAATAATCTTTCCAACTCCCATGAAAATCCAAGGCACACATCCGAAGCATATCTTCCAAAGTCTGTATTGTTCATTCTGATTGCCCATCTGTTTGTGGGTGGAATGCAGTACTGAACCTTAGTTCTGTTCCCATAGCTTCCTGCAAACTCTTCCACAACCTAGATACAAATTTCGGATCTATATCCGACACAATAGATACCAGAACCCCATACAAATAGACAATCTCCTCAACATAAATAGTAGCCAATCTATAAGCATTAAACGTAGTTCTAACTGGTAGAAAATGTGCAAATTTAGTTAATCTATCAACTACAACCCAAATAGAATGCATACCTCGAGAAGTCCGAGGTAGGCCAACAATGAAATCCATAGTCACATGTTCCCACTTCCATTCAGGAATAGGGAGAGGTTGAAGTAGACCGCCTGGTTTCTGATGTTCAGCCTTGACTTGCTGACATTGAAGACACTTGGACACATATTCTGCAATTTCTTTCTTCATTTTAGGCCACCAATAGGTTTGTTTCAAATCCCGATACATTTTATTGTTACCCGGATGCATAGCAAATACGGATCTGTGGGCTTCATCTAAAACCCTCTTCTTTAGTTCCAGAATATCTGGGACACATATTCTGTTCCAAAATCTCAACACTTCGTTCTCAATGCTGAACTCTGCTTTCGGACTTGTCTCAATTTCACCAATCACTCTCTTGAGGAATTCATCCTCGTTCTGTTTCTGTTTAATTTCTTCAATAATTGTTGGTTCAGCTGAGATAGCGGCTATCAATCCGCCCTATTCACACATCACTACTTCAATTTTCGATTTCTCAAAGTCTTGAAGAATCTCCTTCTGTTTAGTAATCAAACAAGCCACACTTCCTGTTGATTTTCTGCTCAAGGCATCAGCAACTGTATTGGCTTTCCCGAGGTGGTACTAAATCTCAAGGTCATAGTCTTTTATCAGCTCAAGCCATCTCCTCTGTCGCATATTCAGTTCTTTCTGTGTAAAGAAGTATTTCAGGCTCTTGTGATCTGTGTAGACTTCACACTTTGCCCCATACAAATAATGTCGCCAAATTTTCAAAGCAAAAACAACTACGGCCAATTCTAAGTCATGTGCTGGGTAGTTTTTCTCGTGCAGTCTCAATTGTCGAGAGGCGTAAGCAATAACCTTTTCGTTCTGCATTAACACACAACCCAAACCTTTATAAGATGCATCACTGAAAATCACAAAATTCTCCATACCTGAAGGTAGTGTCAAAATCGGTGCAGTGGTCAGTCTTGTTTTCAATTCATGAAAGGCTGATTCTCTTTCATTGTTCCACTCAAAAGGTTGCCCCTTGCGTGTTAGTTGGGTAAGAGGCACAGCTATTTTTGAAAAATCCTTCACAAACCTCCTGTAGTACCCAGCTAAACCCATAAAACTACAAACTTTTGTTACATTGGTCAGTGTAGGCCAATTCACAATTGCCTCTATTTTCTGTGGGTCCACTGAAATCCCTTTCCTGTTGATCACATGCCCTAAGAAAACAACTTCATCCAACCAAAACTCACATTTCTTTAGTTTAGCAAACAATTTCCTTTCCCTAAGTATTTGCAAGACAGTTCTCAAATGTTGTTCATGTTCAAATCTATCTTTAGAGTATATCAAAATGTCATCAATAAAGACTACGACAAATTCATCAAGGTAGGTCTTAAAAGTACAGTTCATTAAGTCCATAAATGCTGCCGGAGCATTAGTCACTCCAAATGGCATAACAAAAAACGCAAAATGGCCATACATTGTTCTAAACGTTGTTTTCTCAACATCTTCTGCCTTTACTTTCAACTGATGGTACCCGGACCTCAAATCAATCTTGGAAAACACTTGTGATCCTTACAAATGGTCAAATAAATCATCAATACGGGGTAGGGGGTACTTGTTCTTTATTGTCACCTTATTCAGTTCCCGGTAATCGATGCACAAATGCAAAGTTCCATCCTTCTTTTTCACAAATAATACTGGTGCACCCCAAGGCGAAGTGCTAGGTTGGATAAACCCCTTGTCAAGCAAGTCTTGCAACTGTTCTTTCAATTCTTTCATTTCGGTAGTAGCCATTCTGTAGGGAGCTTTAGAAATAGGTTGGGTGCCTGGCATAGTCTCAATTGTAAACTCTATCTCCCTGTCAACCAATTCCCCTGGCAACTCATTTGGAAACACATCCGGAAATTCTCTAACAATAGGGATATCATTCAATTCAACATTCACAAATTGTTCAGTCAACACATAGCACAAATAACCCTGGCACCCTTTCCTGATTAGTTTACATGCTTTCATTGCAGATATCAAATAAGGTGGAGGCACTAACCCATTTCCCACAAACACAATCTCATTCTATTCTGGTGGTTTAAACACAACCCGTTTTGTCACACAATCTATGGTGGCACAATATTTAGTTAACCAGTCCATGCCCAAAATTATGTCAAAGTGCCTAAAGTTCAAGGGTAACAAGTCCACATATAGAATGGCATTTCCAATTCGCATATCACAAAAACGATAGACAGATTCACACAATACAGATTCCCCGGATGGAGCAGACACACATAGTAGATATGGCAATAATTCTAGAGGTCTACTCAGTCTAAATGCAAATGCACATATTACAAATGAGTGTGTTGATCCAGAGTCAATTAACACAAAGGCATCCTGATTACATATAGAAATGGTACCCGAGACAACTGCGTTGGCATTCCAGGTATCGCCCGGAACAAGCGCAAAAACTCTCCCTTGTCTCATGGTGTCTCCGACGAGAGTAGATCCCGTAGCATTTCCTGGTTTTGGGACTGATGCCGTTGAACTGGCAGCAAATTTTCCACGGTTCTGTTTGCAATCTCTGGCCATGTGCCCCTGTTTACCACAATTAAAACAAGCTCCTGACACACGATAACAAACCCCACGATGCCTATTACTACAAATATTGCACAACGGGGTTGTATCTCGGGAAGAATTAGAAGTATTCGAGGGGCCCGTATTTTGCTTCTTTGAAAACTTCTTCTTTGAGAAGAAGCCCTGCCTTTTACTACCCTTCCAATCAGTTGTTGGTTTGGTTTGTCTGGCTATATTGGCCTCAGATATGTTGGCCCGGTCTAGCACCCCAATGTAAGTCTCTAGCTTTAAGACATTCACTCTCTCTAAAATATCACTTCGGAGCCCACCTTCAAAATGTCGGGCCTTCTTATAATCCGTGTCAATCACGTGTGGCGCAAACCTGGCCAATTCGGTGAATTTGGCCTCATACTCGGCTACGGTCATACTGTCTTGCTTCAGTTCCATAAATTCTGCCACCTTCCTATCCCGAACACACTGCGGGAAGTACTTGTCATAGAAGATTTTCAGAAATTTTGTCCAATCAGCATTTTTGTAATTCTCATGCATCAACATCCACCATCTTCTTGCTTCGTCTTCTAGCATAAAGGTGGCTAAAATCACTTTCTGTGTCTCCGAACACGGGAGCACTTCAAACAGTTTTTCGATGCCAAGGACCCAAGCTTCAGCCTTCAAAGGATCTAATCCACCATGGAACTGTGGTGGTTTCATTTTCTTGAACTCTTTGGTGAGAGCTATGACCCGGTCATCATTCTGATTATCTGGCACAGGAGGTGCCGGAGGTGGAGGTGGAGGATGTGGCTGCTGCCACTGCTGTTGCCATTCCTGTTGTTGTCTCAACGTCTCTGCCATTTCTTGAATCAGTCTCTCCATTCTATCCAGTCTGGTGGTAGTAGACTCTTCTATCTCATCACCCCTTGTCCTCACCATCTAGATTAAACTTGCATTATAGTTTATACAAAAAGTTCACAAATATGCATATAACAAGAGCATACATACATATTCAATTAATTGTAATGCAAGTAAATCACAAATTATAACGCATAGTTGTTCGTATTAAAATAGTTAAGCACATTCTCAATGCTTTCAAATTCATACTTATGAATGCATCCTAGATCTTTTCTAGATGCTTATTGCTCCTTTGGACAAGTGTGTGAGTTATTAACTCGTGCTCTGATACCACTCTGTCACGACCCGAACCCGCCGCTATGGGTTAAGGCCATAACCGGCCAGTAATCGTGTGATTACCTACGGCCTCAAACCAAATAAGTCAAAACTCATCAGAGTAAAAGGGGCCAAACGGAAGCAATTTAAAACTTTGTCCATAGAGCTGTGCTCATATGCACACCATGTCATTTCAAACATTTATATGTTAATAACTCACATCAGAATATGTACTAATACAAAACACTGTACATACAGGATCATCCAGATTTAAGTCAGTCAAACCCAAGACTTATATACAACAATGGTCCGATGATTTCGCCAATGAAACAAAACTATAACCAGAGGACAAAAAGGGGGAAGACAGTCTCATGCGTGAGACTTTTGGGCTGACTCTTCAAAACTCTGACTGTTTCTCATAATTCACTGGGGCTGGTTTTGGAGGTCCCTTAGCTCACCAACATGTACATGAATGAGCGTGAGCGAATGCCTAGTGAATAATATCAATTAAAAAAAGGTACATAAGCAATTATTGAAACAATTACAGCAAACGGCCTTTGGCCCAATCATTTGTGTCAATCGGCCTTCGGCCCAATCATTTATGTCAATCAGCCTTCGGCCCAATTATTTATGTCAATTGGCCTTCGGCCCAATCATTTATGTCAATCGGCCTTCGGCCCAATTATTTATGTCAATCGGCCTTCGGCCCAATCATTTATGTCAATCAACCTTTGGCCCAATCATTCATGTCAATCATTGTCCGCCATTCAAACTAATGAACTTACATAACTTACATAAACAATAGGACAACAACATATTCCAGATATCTTATTAAGATATTACTCACAGTGATCGGCTTGTGGATTTTCCCTAGAGCTCGACCCTACACATTCCACGAACACAAAAGGGTCACTACCAATTCAATCCGTTCTAAATTCACATTTTCCTCTTTTAGGCTTCATTCTTATCTCTTTAACTCAATCATAATGCTTAATGCATGCCTAAGAGTGTTTACAAGTGAAAGAGAATGGAAAACGAAACATAGAGTGCGAAAACAAAATTTCGAAAAATAGGGTCCGCGCTCGAGCGTGGGCTTCCCCGCTCGAGCGGACCCTTAAGGCCTGCAAAAGTACTGGTTGCATGAAAAATACGCTCGAGCGTGAAATAGGGCGCTCGAGCGGAAGGCCTGTCTACAAAGCTCTCCTGCTCGAGCGTGAAATACCCCGCTCGAGCGGACACCAAGTCTGCAAAAAAGTACTGGGAGCACGTATTTCCCGCTCGAGCAGCCATTACCCCGCTCGAGTGGACATCAAAATTCTGGGTTTCCCAGATTGTGTTCTTGAGCTATAATTCGACTCTCAACCAACGTTTCATGCATTTTGTAGCTCCAATTCCACACATACTTGTACTAACATGGTATAAACACCAAAACACTTCGTCATGGAGCTCAATTTCAAAGATTTAACACATGCATAGCTCAAATTGACACCAAACTCAATTCTAACATACACATTCATGCATTCAAAGCTCTTATCTTCATAGATTGTACATGCATGTGATGTCTAGCTCCCATTCTCAACTTAGATGATACCAATGGTGATTATACATGAGCTTCAACTACAAATTTACATGGATTTCAACCAAATTGCAACATGAATCATGTAATTCAAGCTCAATTATGCAAATTCCAAACAATTACATACATGCATACATATATGGTCTTCCAATTCAACAAAACAAATTCAAAACATGCTCTTGACCATTAATTAACTTTGAACACACAAGATTACACCTTAAACTCATGAATTCAAGAATCAATTGCTTACCTAGAAGCCCAATCTATGGTTAATCCTTGAACTAGACTTCAATTATCCAAGCTTGAGTCAAAATTTACACAATTCTCTCCCTCTCTCTCTCTAACAGCCAGCCCTCTCTCTTCTTAGAGTTTTTCATCAGCCAAATGAAGCTAAAGGAGAGAAATGAGGGTGTAGTGCTCAAATACAACAAATCCCATTAGCCACAATTAATAATTTTAAACAATTTGAGCACAATGCCATTAAATAGATCAATTTAATCTGGCCCGAATCAATTTTCAATTAAATTTCACCGTAGGCTCTAAAAATTACGCTAATCACAATGGTGCGACCAATTTCGAGTTTTATGGCCGATAAGGCCTTCATTTTAATTCCCAAAGCAGATAATCAAACAGATATTCCTACGGTGAACAGATAGAAATTCAAAACCACATATTTTCACAAAATGGCACATAAAATCATATTAAACACATAATTATACTCAAATTAAGGACCAATTAGCACATTACAGAATAGGGGTATCATATCAAAGGTGAGGGTATTTGGTTAAGGGTTGGTATGCAAAAGCTAAGGATTTCATGAACAAATGTGTACAAAATAACAAGAGAGAGAGAGAGAGAGAATTCTAGAGAGAGAGAGAGAGATTTTTGCTCTAAATTTTCTAACCCTCAAAAATGGGGTCGGAACCCCCCTATTTATGGAAAAACAGCCCTTCAGCTTAGAAACATCCCGTCATACACGTGTAGGGAAATGCAACTCTGTATGCAACAGCTGGCACAACTGTCAATAAATATCTGGAAAAAGGCACTGGTGGCCGTCAGCCACCACTGATGGCCGACCGGCCACCACTGATGGCCGACCGGCCACACTCATGGCCGACAGTCCTGGATGGTGACCGACAGGTCACCAAAAGGTTCAGACACCAAGTTTTGGTTCAAAACAAGGCACATAAAGAACAAGGTTTAGAGATTCAAAGACAGGGCATTCCGCTGAGGACTTCGGACGCTCAAAAAAAACACAAACATACACAATCATTGAGTGCACGAGCGATGACGTCTAAGTCTTGAGGATGGTCAAAAACGGGATGTCTACATGCTCGAATTCAGCAAGTTTAAAGGCACTTTTCTAGATCATTCTTCACACCTTTACTTTCTCTCTTCATCCCTCTCTCCCTTAGTCCAAAAATCCTAGAGATTTTGGCTCAAATACGTCTAATTTTTCAAAGATTTGGACAAGATCTTTTACAAAAAAGTGAAGAAGGCTTGAAGATCTCACCTTTCAACCGATTGAAGTTCGGATTTGTGAAGGAATCCCATCAAAGCTTTGCTCTTTTGCTTGATTCTTGAAGTAAGGGTCCTAGTTCTTCTTCAATACTTGCATTAATAGATAGATTTGTGGTATTTTGATTATATAAATACAAAATCTCCATTTTTGAGCATATAGTTTTACATCATGAAATTTGGGGGCTTAGGGTTTGAAGTGTTGGGGTTCAATTGTTGGGTTAAGATTTTGGATTATGAACCTTAGGTGTATAATCAATGGGAAAATTGGAATAAAAAGTAGTGGTGGGAGAAGTTTTAATTTTTGTTAAAAGTCTTGATTTTTCTTGAAAAACCCTAAATTGACTCATGATGATAATTAATGATTTTGCCTAAACTGAAAGTAGAATCATAAAATTGAGAGGTTGAATTATATATATACAAGTTTAATTGAATTTTGGAAGAGTTTGAAAATTATGTAAAAATTAGCGATTGAACCTTTATTATGGACATTGTACATCATGCTATAATATGAAATGAAATTTTAGGGAAAATATTTGTTAATGATACATGAGAGATTGTGAAATATGATAGTGTTATATGAATGAGTTGCATCAAAGAAAATTAAATATTGGAGATTTAATTTGTAACCTTGGGTAATAATTGACAATCAATGTGTTGTAGGAATTGAATTTGTAGACTTGATAATTATATGGAGAAGTAAAGAAATAGTTTGAATCCAAGGTTTGTGAACATTTTAAAGATGAATCTTCATGCTCCTATGGATGTGTTGTTATATTTTTGTAACAAAACAATGAAATGATGAAATGGAGATTTAAGAGTTCACTTTGAATTATGTTGAATTACATTTAGTGGTGTTGAATGGAATTGTATCGAATGATGTTGAATCGAATTGTATTGTGTTGAGTTGTGTTGGGTCGAGTTGTAATTGGTACCCGCGCGGGGAGTCAAGGTGCCCAATTGCCCTGTCTGCACATATCGCCGGACAAATGTAGGAATATGTTTTTGGGTGTCCACGAGCCCACCGTTTCTGGAGCCAGCAAATATAGAAAACGGATGATTTTGGGTGTCCACGTCCCCACCGTTTATGGAGCCGACAAATGTGAAAGGTTGTGATGTTTTGGGTGTCTACGTCCCCGCTGTTTATAGAGCCGGCAAATGTGGAAGGTCGTGATGTTTTGGGTGCCCACCACCCCACCGTTTTTGGAGTCGGCAAATGTGGGGATGTTTTCAAACTAAAAAGTGATTTTGCGAGTCCACTTCCCGTCGTATCAAGTCGGCAAAATGTGGAATTTGTTGAGAAATGTGGGTTGACAAGTGTGTTAAGTTGATGATGTTATTTGTGACTTGTGATTAGTCTGTGAAATTGCAAATTGAGGTGTAATTTGGTATAAAGAGGAAGTGCACATAGACATTATTTGTAAAGAATTGGATTATGGATTGGTGATGGTGAACTTAATGAATTGGTTATGACAATAAAGTAAATTGTAAGGGTTGTTCTGTAAATAAATGAGAGACTGAATTTAAAGGGATTTATTAATCTTGTGTTATCTTGAAATGAAATTTAATAGTGTAAATAACGGAGTGAATTGAGTATAGGAGAATTGTTAGTGAATCAAAAGGGGAACTTGAACTTGAAGTTATGGAGTTTTAAATAAATATAATGAGAAAAAGGAAAGAATGAAAGAAAATGAGGAATATTAAAAATGGGAATTAAATGAGAAATATTTTGGAAATTGGTTAATAATTTTTAAATGATGTTGTTTCTCAAATATGTTTGTTTCACAAGGATCTATGGTTCTCTAAGGTTAAGGGATAATTTTTAATGGCTGAAGGTTTTTCTTTAAAGCGTTTAAACAATTCTTTTTTTGAGAAAAATGTACCTTACTTTTGATATTTTGAAATTATGAAATGTCACCCTACTATATGGTATCACCCATTATGCATGATCATTTCTATCTGTGTGTTAGTTATTGATTCAGAACTATAAGATTCCTACTGGGAATTAGTGCTCACCCCTTGTTGTTTTATCTTTTACAGGAAGAAAGTTTGGATTCTTTGATTGAGGAGTGATAGAGTCCTTAAGTCCCTTTGTATAACTTCATAGTAGATGTAAAGGAAATGGATAATGTATTTGTATTTATTCATTTGTAACTTCACAGTAGGAGATTGGCATGTATTGTTGTCATCATATTATTTATTGAGAGAAAGAGAACATGTATTATTTTGTTTCTATTACTCAAGGGTAATAGACATATAAAATAAAATTTAAAAAAAAAAAAAAAAAAAAAAATTGGACCTAAATTACAGGCTTTTGGTAATGTTTTCGAATAATTAAAAAGTTGGGGTGTGACACTCGCTGTTTCCTCAAGGCAACTCAGCTTTTGAGACTTGGGTATTGGAAGTTCTTTCATAGCTTAAAGGGTCAGCACTATTAGTTCATTCCCACACTCACTCTATTGCCAAGCTAGAGGCCTAATTAGATCAAATGGCTAACAACATGAACAAGAGAGAGGAGGAAAAATTA
Organism: Camellia granthamiana; assembly: GCA_036172215.1. Lineage (NCBI taxonomy): Eukaryota > Viridiplantae > Streptophyta > Magnoliopsida > Ericales > Theaceae > Camellia > Camellia granthamiana. Next base: position 137,614,901 of record CM069906.1, on the reverse strand, counting down.
CTGAGTCAGACTGCGGCTAACCCTAAGGGTCAATATAGGGCAGAGGGGTCGAGTGGGAATGGAAAGCACCATGAACAGGTGCAAGCAGTGATTACTTTGAGGAGTGGAAAGGAGTTAGAGCTTCGGCTAGTTGCGTTTGATGCAACTAGGGCTAAGAAGGGTGACCACGGTGGCAAACCCAATGAGAGCAAGGGTGAAGAAGAAACACATAAAAGGGATGACTTAGTCCCTAGTACTTCACATGAGTCTAAGGCACCATATGTGCCTAAAGCATCCTTTCCCCAATGCCTTGATACACCGTCCCCTTTTAATAAGAATACGGCATCCATGGAAGCGATAATGGAGGTTTTTAAACAACTTAAAATCAACCTCCCCCCGTTGGAGGCGATTAAGCAAGTACCCTCCTATGCCAAATTTTTGAAGGACCTTTGTACGCAAAAGCGTAAATCTAAGACATACGTGTCCCAAAAAGTCATACTCACGGAGCAAGTAAGCTCCATCTTATTGAGTGACACACCCTCTAAGCTCAAAGACTCGGGTGCCCCAATCATTCCATGTATTATAGGGGACTATTTCATTGATAGGGCCTCATTAGATTTAGGGGCTAGTGTCAATTTATTGTTGTATTCTATGCACGAGAAATTCGGGCTTGGCGAGTTGAAGCCCACTACTGTCACACTCCAGTTGGCTGACCGGTCCATTAAACTGCCACGTGGCATGATTGATGTAATGACCCCAAAATGCGTATAAGAAATCATTTGTATTTAACTATGAGATGAGGTGTTTTAATTTAATTATATCTTTTGGAATTGAAGCATTATCGGTTGAGTTACGGATTTAAAATTGAAAATACCGACCTATATGGGTTCAGAAATCAAAATTGAGTACTTGGATATGTTAATGGGAATTTTCGGAACTATTTGGGAAAATTAATTGGAAAGCTAATTTGTCTGAGTCGTTAATGCACGTTTGGGTGGTTAACTTTATATTGCAAATTGAAGGCCTTAGAGGCTTCAAAAACCCGAACGGGGGACATATTTATTATCAGCATAATTTTTAGAGTTATCTGGGAAGTTTAATTGAAATTTGATTCCGTACGATTCGTAAGGCCACGTTTGGCTCTCCCTATTGTGTTATGTTGGTGTGTGTGTGTATATTTATATAATGGGTGCCTTATGAGTGGATGGACTCATCTCTTAGAATCAAAAAATATCTAGAGGAAAGGGGGAGCCACGTGAGAGAGAGAGAGATAGAGAACTCAAGGAGAAGAAGGAAGGAAGAGCTTGAGAATGAAGAGGAAAGATGGGGAAATTGATGGAATTAAAGTAAACTTCAAGAGATTGGCCCTAGGTATGTGAAATCAACTTAACCCCTTAAGATTGATGTATTATTAGTTTAAATTCATGATCTAAAATGAAGAGAAATCAACTAATTGAGTTGGGGTTGAGAGATATAAGTTTAGATGAACTCTTTTCATGAATTGAACCTTGATTCCTTAAGAGTTGTTTAATTGAAGAATTAAATTCTTTATGTTGGTTTATCTTGAGGTTGATTGTGGAAGCGAGCTTGAATCCCAAATCATGGCTATTTTATGCTTTTGGTGTTTTAATTTTTACCCATGTTTTGTGCTTAGGAATTGGGTAGTATTTTGAAATTATGATGCTTAATGGAAGCTAAGAATGTAAAATTTATCATGTATTAAAGGGTTTTAATCTTGGAATTACATGAAACTGAAGTTTGGGTTTGAAATGAGAAGTTCCAAATCAAAGAGCTATTTTCGGACTGATTTCTTTGCCCAGACTGCACGAGCGGCCACAGGCACCGCACGAGCGGACATGAAGGAAAAAAAGGGGTTTTCATTCTGCTTTTGGGCGCTCGAGCGGCCGGGTTCTTCCCCTCGAGCGGAATTGGGCCGCATGAGCGGCCAAAGTGGGCGCACGAGCGGCCACCCCTGTTTCAGCATACACTAGGTAACTTTGAACAAGTATATCTTTTGCATCCGGACTCCGTTTTGAGTGATTCTTGAGCCTAAAATCAAGCCCCGGAAGTCTAGTTTCCAATGGTGGTGGTCTCACTCCCAAATTTTAAATACAGAAATAGTTATGCCCAAATTAGTGATGACTATTCACTTTCTGTTTATCGGTTTGTACCGTTTCTTCATCTGAACCTTTCTCCTATCGATTCCTCCTATCTTATGAGGCATGGATTATAACCTATGGAGGACTAATGAGTCTAGAACCACCATAGCTATTGAGTGAGGAATAAAAAGAGATTGGTTTTATTCTCATAATCTGTTATGTGCATTGTGTTTGTAGCTTAAGACGAGGACATCGTTCCACCGCTATCAAAGACCTACCACTGTGAGTAATAATACGGTTGTTACTAACATCTTATCTTTGTAAGTGATTACACTAACAGTTATGTCAGCTGGAAATCAATGTGAATGTTGAAAGATTTACATACGTCGATATGACTTTGGAATCAATTTGTTCTGTCAATAACGAACATTAACTCTATGTTATCTATAAACGAACTATGTCGTCTTTTAAGAATAAAGGGAATTTATGTTCATCTTAGAATGATGAAATTTGGGTGCATTTAAGATCATTCTGGGTTGCCACTAATGAATCAAGATTATTCTGTTATATGACACATGAACTTGAGATCGTTCAGATCCTATGACATAAATGCAAAGGTCTAATGTTATCATATAACCCACGTTAGAATGTGAAGTGCTCTATCCTCATGAAATGCAATGGAATGGCATGTATGCCCTCTGTTAATGGTATATTTGCTCTTGGTCCCCGTTAATGTTTATGTTCTGCTATTTACGAGACAACTATGCTGATAGTTAATATGCACATTCTGTTATCTGCAAGTTAGTGGCATTAATTCATGATGAACAAGTGAAATGTGGGTACATTATGAAACTATAGTATTTATGTACCTCTAGAATCGCCCAATCTGTTAATGGTTGCTATTAGCACTTTGTTAAATGTAACTTAATTATGCTAACTCATTTGAATGATAAAAAGAAACCTTGTGCCTCTGTATGACTATAAGACTAGTCTGTTCTGATGATATCTGTAGTTATTCTGTTATGATGTTCATTTCGTTTATATTATGACATGATGAGACTTATTGATTTCTGGTATGGAACAAAGTGCTGTATGGAACTAAGTGCTACACTTTGGTGGGAGCCACCTCTAGAATCCGTGCGAGCCACCTCTTGAGTCCATACATATATGAACTGGGCTTAAAGCCGTCCTGTTATTTCTGGGCCGATGGCCGTTCTGTTATTTCTAAGCCGATGGCTGTTCTGTTATTTCTGGGCCAATAGCCGTTTTGATATTTCTGGGCCTATGGCCGTTCTGTATCTGTTAGGCCTATGGCCGTTCTGTACATTACTGAGCTTAAAGCTACTCTATTAAGCAAACTAAACCCATGGTTGTTCTAAAAATAATTACAGAAAGAAGTTAATCATATATCTCTACAGTTATATGCTTTATTATTCAAGTTAACCATTGCATTATTTATATACTATTATTCACTGAGTTTCGCTCACTCTATATTTTGTCTGTTTCTGTAGGTAATCAACCGGGAGGCCGGTCCTAACCCTTAAGGCTTGTCTCCGTCTTGTCAACCTTAGGGTGTCCAGGCACATAGATGAAGCCCGTGCATTTTGTAAAGTTTTGCTATGTTTTGGTTATTGCTTCGGTTGTCTATCTATGGTTGAATGAATATAACCCGTTCTTCATTAATGTTTTTATTATACGCCCAATTGTGGGGTTGGTTCTAAGTATGTACGTCTATGTGACTGAAGCTCGGGTGTGTGTTCTCTGTATATTATTTACCTAATTTGATGTTTGTGATCCTGGCATAATAGTAGTAGCTCAATGGAATAGATTTTTGTGTTATCAGGTGCTTCCGTTCAGGCCCCATATGTTACATATGTCGATTATTATGTCTGTTTTTGACGTGGTCATGCCCAAACTTTTAGGGGCGAGTTTGGGGCGTTACAATTGAGGATGTGCTAGTAAAGGTCGATAGGTTTTATTTTCCTATTGATTTTTTTGTTTTAGATATGGAACCGGTTGCCAGCTCTAGGAAACAAATCCTGGTGATCTTAGGTCGACTTTTCTTCGCTACGGCTAATGCATGTATTAATTGTCGTACCAGGTTATGGATGTTTCATTTGGGAATATGCAAGTGAAACCCAATGTTTTCCAAACATCCCAACAACCCAATGAAAGAGAGGAGTGCTTATTTGTGGATGTTGTGGGTGAGATAGTAGAGGAGGCTTTACTATCTCTGACAGTAAAGAAATCCTATATACAAACAAATCAGTTTATCATCAAACAAATCTAACCCAATAATCACATATATATATATATATACAAAATTGTCATCAACACAGACTCATTTAACATAAATCAGTTTATCATCAAACAAATCTAACCCAAGAATCAAACCATGGCAAGAACTCAAACAATAAATGAGTAAATTAGTTTATCATCAACAAATCTAACCAAATAATCATATATATATACAAAATTATCATCAACACAAACCCATTTAACATATATATATACAAAACAACAAAAAATTTAATAGAAAATCGAATCCATTTCTTTTATATTTTCTTCCATTTATCATCAAACCCATTTCAAAAATCAACAACAAATCTATCCCAAGAATCACACACACACACACACACACACACACACATATATATGTAACAGTAACAAATGACAATGATGATGAAATAGACCTCGTCATCGCCGCAATCTCGCCTTGCCGCCGTTGCATCACCACTGGACTCAGCGCCACCAGCCATCATCTATCCTTCGCCGTCACGTCCCTCCGCCATCTCTCTTAGTTCGTTTCTCTTTCTGTCGTGTTCCTCCATCGTGTTTGCCTCTTTATCTCTCTCAGCTCGTCTCTCCGCCGCTCTCTCTCTCTCTCTCACTCTCTCTGTGTCTCTCTTCTCTTCTATTAGGGCTAAACACAGATAATGGAGAAAAAGATGAAAGTGAAAAAAATTGGGAAGGGGGGGGGGAACTCAAATTTTGAAGGAAAAAAAAACTAAGTAAAACGATGTTGTTTTCGCCAAAACGTCATTTTCGCGAGCACCGCAGGGAAGGGCGACAGATGATCTGAACTCTACTTGGTAGTGTGTCATTTTACACAATCTTGTCCGGGCAAAGAAAATCAGCGTCTCAACCTCTAACCGATAAAATCTAATTTTGGATTTTTGGCCAAAGCGTCCCGTTTAAAATCATATTTATTATTTATTTTTTAAAATAATAAATATATTATATTTATTGTATTTTTTTTGTTTTTTGTAGTCCTTTTAAAGCATTAAGAAGAGAAGCTTAACTCTCAAAATAATTATAAGTATGATATATGCTTTTGCGCAAGTAAACAACTATTTTCATTTGCACCAAAGCACACACTCGTTTATATTTCATGTTATTATTATTAGGGTAAAATGTATTTTATACTCTTGTTGTAGTATAATTCAATAACATTTTACCTATTTGTCTTTTAAACATAGTTACATGACTTTCATAAAATTTTAAATTAAAATGTTACAGTTATATCTTTTATTAAAATTAACAGAGGACTAAATTTTTTTCAATCACCTTAATGGAGGTGGTGGACTTCAACCAAGTCAGAAGTGTATCTCATATGTTTATTTTGAGAGTTAAAATTAAATTTCAATGTAATAAGATGAAATTAGTTTTGTTTTATTTTTTTTTTTACTTTTTACTTACTTTAAAGACCTAACCCATACCACTTCTCACCACACAGTATATATATATATATATATAATTATATACACACTATAATTTATTATTAGAAAATTTTAATATTTACATTGTTAAAAAATATATATCATATGGATCTTTAGTTATGTCATTTTTTCTTTAATTATAATTAATTTTCTTATTTAATTATGATATTATTTTAGTTATAACTTTTAAGTTATTTAATTATATGCCTTATATTGCGTTTGGTTATGATATTTTTATTTTAATTATAACTTATAAAATATAAAATTATACTAATTAATTCGTAAGATATTATTATATTTTAATATATCCAAAATGTGTGAAAAAAAAATACCAAAATAATATTTGTAAGACTTACGCCTCGTTTGGGAACAAGTTTTTTTTAATAATTTTTTGACTTTTTGACTAAAATATGATGTAAAAAAAAATTAATATATTTGTGATAATTTTTTGATTTTTTAAGAAAAAATATGTAAAAAATAGAAAAAAAAATCCTTTGACTTTTTTAACATAAATTATTAATTTTTTAATTTTTTTAGGTAATCATTTAATTTTTTAAATAAAAAAGTCACGTACCAAACGAGACCTTATTAAAATACAAAAATATCGTGCGTGTCCAAGTATTTTTTTGGAGCAACACCTTTCAAGCTATTTCCACTTTACTCCCCATATACGAACCCTAATTCACTGTAATCACAATCTGTGCGTATGCAAAAATGACGAAGAAAGCATACAGCAAAAGAAGAAGAAAGGCGATCATCGGTTCTACTTCATCGGAAAGCTCACCGACGTCAGAGGAAGTAATTGCGAGCAATGAAGATCTCCTTGCAGAGATTCTCTTACACCTACCCGCCAAATCCCTAATCAGATTCAAGTCCGTCTCCAAGAATTGGCTCCATCTCATCTCCGATTCTCAGTTTGCCGTCAACCACTCTCGTCGAATTCGCAATTCCTCCATGATCTCGGGCTTGTTCTTCTACTTTGACTATTCTCCTACAGAGCTTCACTCTGTCTCGCTTCACGCCCACCCAAATCGCAGTCTTCCCACTCTCTCCTTCCTCGACGCTGTTGGACGTGATCGCCCATTTAGGATTAGAAGCGCTTGCAACGGTTTAATTTTGTGCCAGAACTATCAAATTGTTTGTAATCGTTTTAGAAAAAAATACGTTGTTTGTAATCCAACCACCCAGAAATTCACTCTACTTCCTCAACTTGATTGTCTAAGTCTTTCATGTGAATTATGGGTGTTTACTTGGCATTTGATCCTTCAAAATCACCTCACTACACAGTTGTTTTCTTTCGACCCTGTTATCAATTTGATATCTACTCTTCCGAGACTGCGTCTTGGAAACAGATTACTGTCAGTGAATGTGAACCACTAGGTGTGTAACGCCCTCAAAATATTACATAAAACCCATCACTTTAGACATGCATTGATATAAAATAAACCAACCATTTCTATTCATCAGAGTAGTTCTTACAACAATGTTACATGTTAACAACAAAAGGAAATGCCCTACGGGCTTACAGTTTTCCAAGTCAACACTTGGTTACACAGAGTAGAGTACTAACTCGAATACATATAAAGCCCTTGGCTTGAAACCACATGTAACACATCAAAAGGGAAACAAAACATCAAAAGGTCCATTCGCCTCTAGCCTCCCAAGCTATATCCTTGGAGGTGGCAAGCTACCTGTACCTGAAAATGATATTCCCGTATAGGGTGAGCTAACAGCCCAGTAGAAATACACTAAACCAGCTATGAACAATGACTAAAAGATTAACAGTTGATAGATGGTCAACACTTTTACATTCTTTCATAACACATTACAGTTTCATTTTCCATTCCTTTTAAATTCTCAATTTATAACCATGGTTCAGAACCTGACCAAATGACCGATATGAGACAGTAACTCATATTAAACATTTCCTCATTTCACAATAGATAAGCATACTAGCTATATCAACACATCAACAGACAAGCATATGAGCTGTATCTACGGAGTCCATCCTCTATCTCCTCCCACACAAGAACTATATCACACTTCCAAAGATAAGCATATGAGCTGTATCATCACATCAATAGACAAGCATATGAGCTGTATCTACGGAGTCCATCCCCTATCTCCTCCCACACAACACCCGGTTTAGAGGTCCATCCCCTATCTTTCCCTAAACCGTGGAGTACATCCCCTATCTCCTCCAATACAACACAATGCATATAAACAATTATTATACACATCATCAATCAATACATAAAGTTAATGTATTCTTTCAATCGTCATACTCAATGACACATTCTAGTGATTAGTTTTAGTTTGCCTAATCATCATGCATTGTCTACAACAATCAAGACTATCCTCCACCGATAGCCCAAAGCAGTTATTTCTAAACAGAAAATAAGTGCACAAAATGGATAATATATCAACATTTCAATTAGGTGAGCGATAAATAATTCAACTACACCCTTTAATCCCATACACTCCCAATCTCAACATTCCCAATTCAATTCCTCATTTCTAACAATTAATTATACCTATTAATTAACCAATGTAATTAAAGCATTCTCCATAATTAACATTACAACCCTTAAGGTTCCTATTTTCATCAATGTTGCAACATTAATTACATTTCTCTATGTTAAACATGCATATAGGTTTATTATAAATAAAACCCCAACTTTTGTAAAATTTCACAAAAGCCCCAAACTTTCTCAAAATTACTCAACAACCCCCAACATATCAAATGCTAAAATTTAAAGACAAAGCTCATAAAGAGGAGTAGGTTATCCTTACCTCAAATTCGAAGTTCAAATGAAGAAGATGAAAAGAGTTGAAACTCGATCTCCACCACACACCACAAAGCCCTCGAGAAATAACACAACTTTGGCGAAGGAACTATGGCCAAAATCCCAATGGAATTATGGCCAAAATCCAGCTCGGCACAACTAAAATTTATAACTCAAGCTCGGTTCGTAATGGCTCATTAAACCAAGAAAGAACCATAGAAGTTGATAAGCTAACCCTATGCACTTGCACTTATATAGAAGTTTGTCCACCTTAAAATGTATCTTGTAACCGATGTGGGACTTCCAACAAACACACCAAAGGTTCCCAAAATAGAATGAAGGGTCCAAATACATTCACCAAAAGCTTTAAAAGGCACAAGTGCTACAAGGTGATTGTCTTGAAGGTGTGTTTTGGAATGGGGCAATCCGTTGGTTGAGTCACGAGGATGTTCACTTTAGATTTGACGTTGATGAAGAGAAGCTTATAAAAACCCATAATCCTCCAAGTCCTAAAATTCTTTCTGTGGACAAGACTAGGTATTTTGGGGAATGTGGTGGTCATTTGCTTCTTATTCAGACGTGTTTGCGAAATGCCATGGGATTCAGAATCCTTGAGATGGACAGGGTCTCCTTCCATTGGTTTGTGAAGTGCTGCATCAATCTTAGACCCTTAATTTCTGTATTCCCTGAGATAGACATAGATGACAGAAAAAAAAGATACAAATTTCATGTGCTATGTGTTGTGAAGGGAGTCAGCGAAAATGATTTTGCGTTGGTGTTAGCTACTGCTGGCAAAGCAATTTATTATGATCTCAAGTTCAAGTCATCGAGGGTGCTTCTAGATCATTTGCCTCTACTTAACTTTCATGCACCAAGTTTTTGCCGTTATCCTTGTTCTCATACTTACAAATTCGTTGAAAGTCTATCCCCTGTTTGAGATATCTAACATGTTGGAGCGGGTATGTTTTTGTTTTTTTTGTACAACTTGTCACACTCATTTCTTATAGATGCTTGTTTTAAAACTTAGTATGTTGCTTTTTTTATTTTTTTATGTAATCATCATCATGGTTCTCTAAGATAATAGTTTTGTTCAGAGTTCCATAATGTGTGACCTGTGTTCTTCATGTAGATGGTATGCCCCTTTAAAACACAATCTCATTTTCCCTCTGGTGAGTATTTGTTAGATTGTTGGTCTTTGATGGTACTATCATTATTTTGATGATGCTCACATTGTCTTTTAAGCTGGTCTTTGTTACACCTCTTTCTCTGCCTGCTGTACCAGAGCGTTCCAGTGAACCCCTTTTGACTACCGCAAGTATCATTCATGAGTTTTTTTGGCAATAAACTAATTGAAAACACAACTTCACAAAACAACATGGGATTGGAACATAAGTTAAAACCTACTTAGATTGGAGATAAGTTTTAGAAGAAAGTAGCCTCGGTGAATAAACTCTATTATTTGTTGGTCTGATCCTCAGTGAGGATGCATTAATCTCACATTCTTCACGTCTTTGATCTCCTTGTGATGTGGTTGGATGGAATGGTTCTAAATACGCAACGATTGAATGGAAAAGACCCACACACACACAAAAATGGAAAATATGTTATTCTATTCTTGTCGAATTCTAAATTATCACATGTTCACAGTGATCATCTGCAGATTGCAATAACCATTATAACTATTAGTAATTCCTTTAAAATGGTTAATAATAGGAAGAGAGAGAGAGAGAGAGAGAGAGAGAGAGAGAGAGAGAGAGAGAGAGAGAGTCATAGCTTTCTTCTTTTTGTAATTTGTTAATCTTATTAATAGGGAGAAATCTATGGCGTGCACCTAAAAAGTCGGTGAGAAAGTTCTGATTTTTTGTGGTGAAAGTTGCGAAAAAGTAATGAATGGAAAATCTATGGTGTGCACCTTAAAGTGAAAGTTACAAACCTTAGTGATTATGTTATGAATGATATGATGTAAATGTTATGAACCATTTGTGGTGAAAAAAGTTATGAGTTGTGGTTGTATTAATAAATTAAAGAAGTTTATTCAAGTCCTTGTTGCTTCACTAGTTCTGATATAAAGCGAATCTCATCAACTACCCAAAAGAGAAGGTGTTAGGTATCCTGGAAGCCAATATTTTTCTTCAAAGCTGTTTAAATGTCGTAATACAAAAAATATATATATATAATAAAATAAAATAAAAACACAAAAACTTTGTTAACATAATTTGATTTACAACAAGACATTATCATGTTGTTTGAGTTTGTAAGGTTAAACTTGGTATCTTTGCTATGTTACTATGAAATCTGCAAATTTGTTCTATTTGGTTGCAGAAATAATGGTGGTTAGAAGTTAATTTTATTGTCTTAGTAGCATTATGGTCAAGATCTATTCACTTTGATCTTGAAAATTGCATGTTGACATCATAGAAACTTAAGCATACATGAGATTTGAATACACAGAAGCATCGAGAATCCATATAACATCGTGTGCCTAATCATAGTCATGGAAGAGCAATTCTTCCTTTCTTCAATTTTCTCATCAGTCAAACAGTATTCAATAAAAGAAATACAAGGTATAAGTTTACACTTTCTGGTTTGAGCTTATTGAGTTAGACCATTGAAATCTGTACCCATTCAAAAAGAAATTTCATCGTTATTCACTGGAATTGTCCCATGTCATCATTTAAAAAGCCCAAGAGGGTTATTGATTATAGACCAATAAGTTTCTGCTTCTCATTCCCAGATAATATAATGGAGCAATGTTAAAAGAACTTGTGTTAGGAATTTCTATTTTCTAACTTGAGTTTAAGAAAAGCTTGTGTGATCTCTCTAATGTTTTTATTCTAATAATTACATGAAATTTCTTCAACTAAACTGTATGAAGGTTCTTCACCAAGACATTTTTTGGTTTTTGTTGGTAGAGCTGGACTGTATAGATAGAAATTAAATTTATCATCCTAGTAGCTTCACTTCCAAGCTCTGATGTTAAAAATTGCATGCTGACATTATAGAAACTTAAGCATACATGATATTTGTTTATGCTTTTACAAAAGCATCAGAATCCATATGACTTATTGTGCTTAATTTGTAGTCATGGAATGCCAATTCTCCTTTCTTCCATTTTCTCAGCAATAACAGCTCATCCAATATGTGATTGCCATTGGTTGATACAATTCATTAAAAGAAATGAGATACTAGTTTATTTTTGGAGCTTATTAAGAATGGCCATTAAAATCTGGACCCATTCAAAAAATTTCTCATCATTTATTCACTGGAAATGTCATATGTTGTCATTTAAAGAACCTAAGAAGGTTATTGATTAAGGCGTCATTTAGGAAGTTACATTTTTAGTGTCTTTTTAGTTAAAATATGAGCTGAAAAAAATCAAAATATGTTTAGGATGGATTTTTTGACTTTTTACAAAAAAAAAAAATAAATAAAAAAAAATAAAAATAGAGTGAATAAAAATGAATATTTGACTATTTTGTATGAGTTTATTTATTTATTTATTTTTATTTTAACACTTATTGACCTTTGTAATGGCTTTTTGGAGGCCATACCAACCTTCTTTAGTTGTTTTATATTTCCACTGTCTTTGTGCAATGGTCTTAATTCATTATAGCAATTAGTTTTTTAATTTCCTTTTTTAGGTGATCGTTTTCTATGAAAAAATGTTACATTCATGTGTACTTGTTTATTTGTTTATTGATATTTAATTTACCTATTGTTATATTCTCTTGTTAATCCTTACTTTCTATGTAGTTGTAAGGAACATTCATGAAGCTATAATGATATATCAATTTGATAAATTCTATTACTTTAAGTTAATATGTTCTTATAAAAAAACTAAACAAAGTATTAGAAAAATATTTTTGTATTTATCTTTGCAATTATATCATATTAAAGGAATTGAGACCTAATACTATGGATCATTTCTCATGCATTTTGATGATAAATCCAGGAAAAAACAAACACGATACGGAATTGTAAGATTATAAGAACAATATTGATCACACGAAATCTTCTGTAATTCAGTTAGGAAACTAAGGGAGCCTAAGATAAATTTGTTCATGTTGCTTCATTAAGTTAAGAAGGAATCAAAAGTAGAGAAAACTTGAAGCGTATTTGATAGATTCTGTTGGTTCGTTTTGTCGGTTCATTTTGTCATTTCCTTTTTTCTCCACTCACTCAAATTCCTCCGACATTAGAAATTTTTGGTAAGCCAAGTGAAACAGCATATGAGATTCTTAAAACGACCCAAAGAGAACAAGGGAACATCACATTTCATATTGAAAATGCACCTGAAAGGAATTTGATAAAGAATAATGAATGTTCATCCAGAAGAGGTTCATTGCTCAAGAAACCAAATAATACAAGGGAAGCAAAATACAAGAGTACCCCCGCCCACAACCCAAGAAAACAAAGAAAAATGCAATATAAGACAACATAAGACAATTCCAGTGAATATTTTTAATTTGTCCAAATTTCAATGGTCAGTCTCAAGAAGCTCCAAAGAGAAAGTGAATTCTTATCTTATATTTATTTATTTATTTATGTTTATTTATTTATTATTTTTATTTTTTATGATATTGTATCAGCCAACAACATATTGGATGATTTGTTTTACTATTGAGAAAGGAGAAAAAAAGGAAGAAAATTGGGCTTCCATTCCTATAAAGTACAGGCAATGCTTCTATGTATTCAAATCTCATTTATGAGATGAGAGCTTCTAATAGCATGATTTTTTTTAATGTCACAACTAATAGAGCTTGCAGTTGATGCCACTAAGATCATTTATTCTAACAATCATTGTTTTTGCACTAGAACACAATTGAGGATTTTGTAGTTTGCACAGCCACCTAAGAAACATGAATATTTTTAAGAATGTGGCATGTTCATGTTGGACACTAGCTCTCATCCAAAGTTTCATTTTTTTAGACCTAGATACGTTTTGGGACACTAGGGAGACATTTTCTAAATTAATCATATAGCAAAATAATTCTATGAGCATTATGAGTCAATTTTTATGTTTTGACGTATCAAAACTTAATTCATCTTATATTTTAATTTTTTTCCTTCCCAAGGAAACATTTGAGGATAGGTACTGGAAACACTTTTGAGATTGTTTTAGATCACTAAATTTATTATTTTGGAACTAGAGTGTACCATATTTTAGAATATGCTATCCAAAATGTAATTAGCTAAAGTATTAGTGTCTCTGGTAACACTGCACGTGTCCATAGTATAGACACATGAAAGAAATTATAAATTCAATAAATATACAAAGTGTATAAGAATTGTGTTATCCACGTGTTGTCTCTATTATTTTTTTTCCTTAAAATTGTCATGTTGTATCCACCACAAATGATGAATTTCGCTCTAATAATAGACACCACGTAAAATCTTGGTAAGGAACCTAGGCCCCGTTTGTTTTCAGAAGTAGAATGGAGGGGATTGATAATGAGGGGATTAATAAGATTGTGTTTGTTTTCATAGTGAAGGGATTAGTAAAATTGTGTTTGTTTTTGTTAGTGAGATGATTGATAGTGATGAGATTGTTAAATTATTTTTATATAAAATAAATATCAAATAATAAAACAAATAAAATTATGATTTTTACTTAACAAAAAAAACAAAAACATTAAACATTAATGTTTAACAAAAAAATGTCCAACAAGTATAAAAAAAAAAAAAAAAAAAAAAAATCAGTTGACCGACTGGACGTCTTGCCGGACGTCTGACAACTCACTAAGCCGACGGACTATTTTTGTAATACCACCTCTTCACTTGGACTATCAATCTGCTCACCCAAGGTCCATCCTAGTCCGAACGGACTACTAATCCGGAGGCCACAAACAAAACAAACATGAGCTACATGCACTGTTCATCCATCACAGTCCACTATGGACTGTGATGGCGCCCAAACAAACGGGGCCCTAAGTCATAATATTGGTTTTCTCATTCTGTTGTGCTAAGTGGCACGAGCGCAAAATGTATGTCTGAATATTTTCATATTTTTTCTCTATTATGCTTATTGTAATATCTTTAATTTATTTGGTGTAAGCTTTGTTGTTGGATGGTCTCTGTAAATGCCAATTTGGCTTTCTTTAATGGATTTTCTTCTGATTAAAAAAAAAAAGAAGTGATGTTGTGACTTGAAATATTCAAGGCATTTACTACTTTTGACTCACTATTTAATGAACGACAAACCAAATTTCTTAAACATTTTGTATAATTAATTTGCAAAATTTTCAAACTATGATTCATATTCAATTTTCTTAAACCACGGTAGATTGTCAATTCTCACAGCTACCAGTGTAACAATTTACCATTGTTTAGATAAAGAACAAATTGAAAAATAAAATGACACAATAGCAGAAGATAAAACTATAGACCTCCACATGAAGGCAATGTCTATCCTTACGAGATTCCAAGCATAAATAGCTTAGCAATGGTACCAACTTTAACCTTACAAACTCGAATAAAATGATGATGTCTTGATTTTAAATCAAATTACGTCAACGAAGTTTTTCAATTTCTTTTTTGTTTATGTCATTTCCATTCAATTGAATAGCATTTAGAACCATTCCATCCAACCACATCACAAGAAGATCAAAATATTATGTATGTGAGGTTTACTACCCAGCAAAAGTGGACAAAACAGCAGGCACGAAGAGTGAATAATGTACTCACTCTCTCTCACTCTCTCTCTCTCTCACACTCTCACGCACAAACACAAGATGTAAACATCCGTTATTTATCAGCCATTAAAGAACAATGCATCTAAGACCAGCTTAAAAGACAATGTGACCATCAATATGATGATACTACCATGAGAGACTAACAATCTAACAATTACTTAAACTGGGGGAAAACGAGATTCTGTTTACTGCAACAACATGGTAAGTTTAATTTAAACACTTACGTTGTATTTAGTTCGAGAATTTGAGAATGGATTTGAAAAGAGAAAGGGAAAATGTATGTGAAATTAGGTGAAATATAAGTATATTTTATTCACATTTCACCTATATTTTTCCTTTTCCTTTCCAAATCCCTTCCTAAATCTCTCAACCAAATACAACGTTAGAAATTGATTCAACAGAAATGATTGTGACAAAGTTCTGAAAAAGGCATAATTGTCCCAACATCTAACACATTCTCAAACAGGGGATAACGTTCAACGAAATGATAAGACATACTCAAACAGGGAATAAACTTTCAACGAATTGAAAAGTACTAGAATAAAGACAACAACAGTGGCTAACACCAGTGCAAAAATTATTAGTATTTTTTCATAAAAATACAAAATATATATATATATAATAAATTGAATAGAAATGACAAAATAATTTTTTTTTTATTAAAGGATGAAATACAGAATAAGCGATACAACTAAATAAAGAAATAAATTAGATTACATTACTAAAAGAGCAAATTATTAATATGGATAACTAAAGATTAGAACTCGTCGAGATAAACTAAATTTTGAAAAATTAAAGAACAAATAATAAGAAAAGAAGCAAATCAAAGCCTGTGTGATACCACAGTTTCCTTAAAACAGATTCACTATTTCCCGATGGATGCTGGAGGTACGCTGGCGTCTGTCTCCCAGGATACGATGGTCGAAACCAGCTAATACAGAAGCACTTTCTGAATAGTTTCGGCAAACTTGACAATGGATACACTCTCTCTAACAAGAACCAAAGAAGAGGTTAACAAAAGAAGATAGGCAAAATTTTCTTTGGTGTAAAAAAAAATCATCTCCAACTTTTTATCTCAAAACACCATCTCATTTTCTATCACAAAACCTCTCTAAAAAACAACCTACTAAGTTGGAGGAGAAATGCCACTATTTATACTAATACGGGAGAGCCTTAGCCATGAAATCTAACATCAATGGGGTCATCAACTCTAGTCATTAGGGCTAAAGTTACAAAGGTTCAAAACTTCGAAACCATTATATAAATCATAATGTATATATAATCTATAAGTTTTGAGAATTAAACTAAATGAGTTGCAAAATGGATACGGGTGTTGGGTCACATGCACAAACTAAGCCCATGATAGCTTAGCCCAAAGCTCAAGACTAGGGCTAAGTCCAAGTCTAAAACCAAACCCAACATATGCACAAGTAAAGTCTAGGCCTAGTCCAAACCAAGATTAAGTCCAAATCTAAACCCAACTTTATTGATGCTCACTTTATGAGATAATTCTCATTCACAACTTAATGGTTTCGGCTCATTATTTTTGTATTGCAATGTTCTCACTTAAGAGAATACAAAACTACTCAGACTCACATCAACCAGCAGTTGCCGAAAATCCATTATTTTCCAACAATTCCCCATATGATTAAAATTGGCAGAATAAAGAAAAACGGACAACACTTAACAACAAAGACTCTGAGAGAGAGGGCACACAGAATAACCCTGCATCAGAAAAGGTAGTAGTTGGCCTTGAACCTTTCGTAGTGAAAGCCTATCGAATTTACTGGCTGACTAGTGAACGTAATGTCTTGAACTATTTTGCCGTTTGTGTAAACCGAGACAATAGACTTCACACAAAAGTTACTTCAACCATTGTTTTCGTTCTCACTAGTATGTCTGGTTTGACCCTGGAACAGTAGCCTGGTTCAGAGAGTATTTTTAAAGAATTCGGCCTCGTCAATTCTCAAAGAAGCGGCCCCACTTCACTGCCCTGTATCATTGTGTATGTAACAAATCAAGAGTTGACACATATCATGCCACATCATTATAGGCATAATTGTAAGATCTTTTTGAGGTCTCAAACATTTTTCTTTAGATAAATTTTTGACAATTACAAGGACCTTTCATGTGGTTTCAATAATTATATTAATCTCCATTATTTTTGAAACTATTATCAACAATGCCCCACTATTACCTTCCATTAGGTTATTTAACAGAATTTGTTGATCACGAGTTATAATACTAAAAATGATGAAATTGCTCATTAATTACCTTATCATTTCAAATGAAAAATTGCACTCACCTTTCCTGAGGCTTTGCATATATCATCAAAGACACATACATATTTTAGCATTATTTAATAAAATTCTTAAATTTCATGCAATATTAAATAAAATTCTTAAATTGTTAAGGCATTATTTTAATGGTAAAAAGAACTTAATTTTCATTGATAAAATACTTAAAAATAAACAATCTCTCTAAAATTAATTTTAGATAAAATCCTAATAATTTAATATAAAACTTAATTCATATTACATAAACAACATAAAATTTATCATTTAAATTAATACATTTATTATTTGATTTTTTTTTTAAAGTTTACATAAATGGATTTATTTTTTTTCCCGACTATTTCTATTACTCGTTTATCTATATATTAAAAAAAAATCATTAAGAAGAGAAGAAAATCATTAATAAAAATGACTATTTCTATTACTCCTTTTTTTGTATAAGGTTGTCCTTGGACAAAGAAAATCAGCACTTCAACCTCTAACCAACGAAAATCTAATTTGGAATTTTTGACCTGAATATCCTTTTAAAGTCATATTTATTATTTAGTTTTTTAAAGAATAAGTATATATAATTTAT
This sequence comes from Camellia granthamiana, assembly GCA_036172215.1. NCBI lineage: Eukaryota > Viridiplantae > Streptophyta > Magnoliopsida > Ericales > Theaceae > Camellia > Camellia granthamiana. The sequence continues at coordinate 137,596,755 of CM069906.1, read as the reverse complement.
TGTATTTTTTATTGAAATAAAACACTTGATAGGTCCATAAGTTGAACAAGACAATCTGGTCTTTTTAAAGCATTAAGAAGAGAAGCCTAGCTCTCAAAATAAGGGTCATGGTTGGTAGCTCAAAAGAGCTACGCCCCGAATCCCCCGAATTTGCAGAAAACAAAAGAAGGAGAAGGAATGAGGAGGAGGAGGAGGGGGAAGAAGAAGAAGAGAGGAAGGAGGAGGAGGAGGAAGCCGAAGGACTGGAGGGGGCCAAATAAATCGGGGTGTGGAGGCGGAGGCAGGGGGCGGAGAAGGAGGCAGAGGCAGAGGCAGAGGCAGAGGTAGTGGCTGCGACGACGAGGAGCTGCGACGGCGGGCGAGGAGCTGCAACGGCGGGCGACGAGCACTTCCCTGCGACGGCGAGAAGCTCTTCCCTGCGACGAGCTCTTCTCTCCCTCTCCCTCTTTCTCTTTCTCTTCCTCTCCCTCTCCCTCTCCCTCTGTCTCAGAGCTGTGTGAAGAAGAAGAAGAAAAAATAATAATAATAATAATAAAAATAATGCCCAAAACGACGTCGTTTTGGGCATTAGGGGGGGCATTTTTCGAGCTCTCAAACATTATCCTCAAAATAATTTTGACTATGGTATATGTTTTTGAGCAGGACCGTGCTAGATCCCCCGAATTTGGGGCCCCCTAATCCCCCGAAAATTCAAAAAAAAAAAAAAAAAATGCCCAAAACGATTAGGGGGGACATTTTTAGGGGGACAAATCATTTCCCTTTTGAGCAAGTGGCCCTGTTTGGCAAATGGATTTTGGATTTTTTTTTGCTAAAATTTATAAAAAGATAAAATAAATTAAATAGTTAATAAAATAATATGTTATATGAAATAATTTATGAATTTTTTAATTACGTCTCATGTTGTGTTTAGTTATGATATATATATTTAATTATAACACATAAAGTATAAAATTATACTAATTAATTCATAAGATATTATTATATTTTAATAAATCCAAAATGTGTTTAAAAAAAAAATGTCCAAAATAATATTTGTAAGACTTATTAAAATACAAAATTATCTTGCTTCTCCAAGTATTTTTTCGAACAACACCTTTCAAGCTGTTTCCACTTTACTCCCATGTACGAACCCTAATTCACTGTAATCACAATCCGTGGCTATGCGAAAATGACGAAGAAAGCATACGGCAAAAGAGGAAGAAAGGCGATGATCGGTTCTACTTCATCGGAAAGCTCACCGGCGGCAGAAGAAGTAATTGCGAGCAATGAAGATCTCCTTACAGAGATTCTCTTACGCCTACCCGCCAAATCCCTAATCAGATTCAAGTCCGTCTCCAAGAATTGGCTCCATCTCATCTCCGATTCTCACTTTGCCGTCAACCACTCTCGCCGAATTCGCAATTCCTCCATGATCTCTGGCTTGTTCTTCTACTACGACTGTTATCCTACAGAGCTTCACTCTGTCTCGCTTCACGCCCACCCAAATCGCAATCTTCCCACTCTCTCCTTCCTCGACGCTGTTGGAGGAGATCATCCATTTTGGATTAGAAGCGCTTGCAACGGTTTAATTTTGTGCCAGACCTATCAAATTGTTTGTAATCGTTATAGAAAAAATTACATTGTTTGTAATCCAACCACCCAGAAATTCACTCTACTTCCTCAACTTGATTGTCTAAGTCTTTCATATGAATCATTGGATGTTTGCTTGGCTTTTGATCCTTCAAAATCACCTCACTACAAAGTTGTTTTCTTTCGACCCTGTTATCAAATTGATATCTACTCTTCCGAGACTGCGTCTTGGAAACAGATTACTGTCAGTGAATGTGGACCACTACGTGATTGCCTTGAAGGTGTGTTTTGGAATGGGGCAATCCATTGGTTGAGTCACGAGGATGTTCACTTTAGATTTGACGTTGATGAAGAGAAGCTCATCAAAACCCATAATCCTCCAAGTCCTAAAATTCTTTCTGTGGACAAGACTAGGTATTTTGGGGTATGTGGTAGTCATTTGTTTCTTATTCAGATGCGTTTGCGAAATGCTATGGGATTCAGAATCCTTGAGATGGACAGGGTCTCCTTCCATTGGATTCTGAAGTGCCGCGTCAATCTTAGACCCTTAATTTCTGTATTCCCTGAGATGGACATAGATGACAGAAGAAAAATATACAAATTTCTTGTGCTATGTGTTGTGAAGGGAGTCAACGAAAATGATTTCGCATTGGTGTTAGCTACTGCTGGCAAAGTAGTTTATTATGATCTCAAGTGCAAGACATCGAAGGTGCTCGTAGATAATTTGCCTCTACTTAGCTTTCGTGGATCAATTGTTCATTCTTATCCTTATTCTCTTGCTTATCAACTCGTTGAAAGTCTATCCCCTGTTTTGAGATATCTAACATGTTGGAGCAGGTATGTTTTTTTTTTTTCCTACAACTTTGTCACACTTATTTCATATAGATGCTTGTTTTAAAACTTAGTATGTTTTTTTATTTCTATTTTTATGTAATCATCATCATGGCTCTCGAAGATAATACTTTTGTTCAGAGTTCCATAATGTATGATCTGTGTTCTTCATGTAGATGGTATGCCCCTTTAGTAGAACACAATCTCATTTTCCCTCTGGTGAGTATTTGTTAGATTATTGGTCTTTGATGCTACTATCATTATTTTGATGATGCTCGCATTGTCTTTTAAACTGGTCTTAGTTACATTGTTGGTCAAGGGCTGACAAGTAATGGATGTTTACACGTCTTTCTCTGCCTGCTGTACCAGAGCATTCCAGTGAATTGCACTTTTGTTTCTTTGTATGTGAACCCCTTTTGACTACTGCAAATATCATTCAGGAGTTTTTTTTTTTTTTTAAACAATAAACAATAAACAATAAACTAATTGAAAACATGACTTCACAAAACGACATGGGATTGGAAAATAAGTTAAAACCTACTTAGATTTGGAGGTAAGTTTTAGAAGAATGTAGCATCAGTGAAAAAACTCTCGTTTGTCTGATCGTCAGAGAGGATACAGTAATCTCACATTCTTCACGGCTTTGATCTCCTTGTGATGTGGTTGAATGGAATGGTTCTAAATGCGCAATGATTGAATGGAAAAGATATAAAAAAAGAAATTGGAAAATATGTTATTCTATTCTTGTTGAATTCTAAAATTGTCACATGTTCACAGTGATCATCTGCAGATTGCAATAACCATTATTACTATTAGTAATTCCTTTAAAATGGTTTAATAACAGGAAGAGAGAGAGAGATGGAGAGAGAGTCATAGCTTTCTTCTTTTTGTAATTTGTTAATGTTATTAATGAGGAGAAATCTATGGTGTGCACCTAAAAAGTCGGTAAGAAAGTTCCGATTTTTTGTGGTGAAAGTTTCCAAAAAGTTGTGAATGGAGAATCTGTGATGTGCACCTTAAAGTGAAAGTTACAAACCTTAGTGATTATGTTATGAATGATATGATGTAAACGTTATGAACCATTTGTGGTGAAAAAAGTTATGAGTTGTGCTTATATTAATAAATTAAAGAAGTTTATGCAAGTTCTTGTTGCTTCACTAGTTCTGAAATAAAGCGAATCTCATCAACTACATAAGAGGTGTTGGAAGCCAATATTTTTGTTCAGAGTTGTTTAAATGTCGTAATACAAAAAATCTATATAATAGGATAAAATAAAAACACAACCGCTGTTAATCTGCTTCTCATTCCCAGATAACATAATGGAGCAATGTTAAAAGAACTTGTGTTGGGAACTTATATTTTCTAACTTGAGTTTAAGAAAAGCTTGTGTGATCTCTCTAATGTTTTTATTCTAATAATTACATGAAATTTCTTGTATAAAGGTTCTTCACCAATACATTTTTTGGTATTTGTTGGTAGAGCTAAACTGTATATTTGTGGTGTTGCAAGCTAGGAAAATCTTTAGATGTGTTCTATTTGGCTGCTGAAACAATGATAGATAGAAAGTAAATTTATCATCCTAGTAATTTCACTCCCAAGCTCTGACGTTAAAAAGTGCATGCTGACATCATAGAAAGAAACTTAAGCATACATGATATTTGTTTATGTTTATACAAAAGCATCAGAATCCATATGACTTCTTGTGCTTAATTTATGGTCATGGAATACCAATTCTTCTTTCTTCCATTTTCTCAGCAATAACAGATCATTCAATATGTGATTGGTTGATACAATTCATTAAAAGAAATGAGATATAAGTTTATTTTTGGAGCTTATTGAGAATGACCATTGAAATCTGGACCCATTCAAAAAATTTCTCATCATTTATTCACTGGAAATGTCCTATGTTGTCATTTAAAGAGCCTAAGAAGGTTATTGATTAAGGCCTCATTTAGGAAGTTACATTTTTAGTGACCTTTTAGTTAAAATATGAGGTGAAAAAAATCAAAATATGTGTAGAAAGGACTGTTTGACTTTTTACAGAAAAATATGCAAAAAATAGAGTGAATAAGAATGAATAGTTGACTTTTTGTAGGAGTTTTTTTATTTTTTATTTTTTTATTGACCTTTGTAATGGCTTTTTGGAGACCATTCCAACCTTCTTTAGTTGTTTTCTATTTCCACTGTCTTTGTGCAATAGCCGTAATTCATTACAGCAATTTGTTTTTTAATTTCTTTTTAGGTGGTCTTTTTCTACGAAAAAAATGTTATATTCACATTTACTTGCTTATTTATGTATTTATTGATATTTAATTTTTCTATTGTTATATTCTCTTGTTAATCCTTACTTTCTATGTAGTTATAAAGGACATGCATGAAAGAATAATGATATATCACTTTGACAAATTCTATTAATTTAACTCAATATGTTCTTATAAAAAAAAAATTAAACAAAGTATTAGAAAAATATTTTTGTATTTATCCTTGCAATTATATTAGATTATAATGCTATGCAATAAATGCTACAATTCTAATTTTGTAAAAAAAGTAATACGCGACTTGGAGTATTCGATGCTTCAGTATTAAGTATCCGATACTCCAAAATAAATAAGAATTTAATTAAGAAGTATCCGATATTTTTAATAAGTATTTGATATATATCCGCGAGTATTCAAGGCGTATCGGTATCCGATATGAATATATCACCTTTTTTGAAATATCTGTGCTTCATAGGTTTTAAGATATTCTCTGTTGTTTTAGCACTATTATGCCTAAATACTACACCACTGGAATTACCCTTGTACTAATTGGAACGAGGTAATAGTATTTTTTTTTATTGGAAAATGACTGATCGCCTTGTCTGAATTTTATGATCCTATTATTTGTCATTGGTTGAGATGGTTCGTTAATTATGTGCTATGATATCCTTTTATTTGATAAAGAATCATGAATGTTCATCCAGAAGAGGTTCTCTGTCCAATTATTTTCTGAAACCAAATAATACAAGGGAAGCAAAATACTAAAGTACCCCGCCCGCAACTCAAAAAAGCAAAGAAGAAAAATGCATTATAACCAGAGGGGATTTTTCTGAAACTAATGAAGAAGATATGACTTGTTTTATGAACTCAAGTTTGACAATGCTAGTAAGTCGTACTATTGCTAAAGCAAACTAGGATCTGTAACTCATTGTAGATCTCTGATAGTTGGGTATTAAGCTCAAGTATTTTGCTATGGACAACATAAGACAATTCCAGTGAATATTTTTAATTTGTCCAGTATTTTGCTGAGGACAACAAAAGACAATTCCAGTGAATATTTTTAATTTGTCCAGATTTCAGATTTCAATGGTCAGTCTCAAGAAGCTCCAAAGAGAAACTGTATTCTTATCTTATATATATATATATATATATTATGATATTGTATCAACCAACAACATATTGGATGATCTGTTTGACTATTAAAAAAAAAAAAAAAAAAAAAGAGGAAAACTGGGCTTCCATTCCTATAAAGCACAAGCAATGCTTCTATGTATTCAAATCTCATGTATGAGAGCTTCTAATGGCATGATTTTTTTTTTTTTTTACGTCACAACTAATAGAGCTTGCAGTGCCACTAAGATCATTTATTCTAACAATCATTGTTTCTGCACTGGAACACATTTGAGGATTTTTTAGTTTGCACAACCACCTAAGAAGCATGGATATTTTTAAGAATGTGGCATGTTCGTGTTTGACACTAGCTCTCTTCCAAACGCTTCATTTTTTGTTTTTTTTAGACGTAGATACATTTTGGACACTAGGGAGACATTTTCTAAATTAACCATATAGCAAAACAATTCTATGAGCATCATGAGCCATTTTCTATGTTTTGACATATCAAAACACTTTGAGATTGATTTGGATCACTAAATTTACTATTTTGGAAGTAGAGTGTACCATATTTTAGAACATGCGGTCCAAAACGTAATTAGCTAGAGTATTAGTGTTTCTGGTAACATTGCACATGTCCATAGTCTAGACACATGAAAGAAATTATAAATTCAATAAGTATACAAAACGTAATTAGCTAGAGTATTAGTGCTTCTGGTAACATTGCACATGTCCATAGTTTAGACACATGAAAGAAATTATAAATTCAATAAATATACAAAGTGTATAAGAACTGTGTTACCCATGTGTCGTCTCCTCTATTATTTTTTTCCTTAAAATTGTCATGCTGTATCCACCACAAATGATGAATTTCACTCTAATAACAGACACCAATTAAAATCTTGGTAAAGAACCTAAGTCATAATATTGGTTTCCCATTCTGTTGTGCTAAGTGACACGAGCATAAAATGTGCGTCTGAATATTTTCATATTTTTTTCTCTAATATGCTTGTTGTAGTATCTTTGCTTTGTTTGATGTAAGCTTTGTTATTGGATGGTCTTTGTAAATGTCGATTTGCCTTCCTTTAATGGACTTTCTTCTGATAAAAAAAAAAAGAAAAAAAAAAAAAGTGATGCGGTCACTTCAAATATTGAAGGCATTTACTACTTTTACCTCACTATTTAATGAACAACAAACCAAATTTCTTAAACATTTTGTATAAATAATTTGCAATTTTTTCAAACTATGATTCATATTCAATTTTCTCAAACCACGGTAGATTGTCAATTCCCACAGCTACCAGTGTAGCAATTTGCCATTGTTCAGATAAAGAACAAAATGACAAATAAAATGACACAATAGTAGAAGATAAAACCATAGACCTCCACATGAGAAGGCAATGCCTATCTTTACCGGATTCCAAGCATAAATAGCTTAGCGATGGTACCAACTTTAACCTTACAAACTCGAACAAAATGACAATGTCTTGATTTTAAATCAAATTATGTCAACAAAGTTTTTCAGTTTCTTATTTGTTTATATCATTTCCATTCAATTGAAGAGCATTTACAACCATTCCATCCAACACATCACAAGAAGATCAAAATATTAAGCATGTGAGGTTTACTAAGCAACAAAAGTGGACAAAACAGTAGGCAGAGAGAATGAATAATTTACTCTCTCTCTCTCTCTCTCTCTCTCTCTCTCACACACACACACACACACACACAAACACAAGACGTAAGCATCCGTTATTTATCAGCCATTGAAGAACAATGCATCTAAGACCAGCTGAAAAGACAATGTGACCATCAATATGATGATACTAGCATGAGAGACTAACAATCTAACAATTACTTAAACTGGGGGAAAACCATATTCCTTTTACTGCAACAACATGCTAAGTTTAATTTAAACACCTAGAAATTGATTCAACAGAAATGATTGTGACAAAGTTCTAAAAAAGGCATAATTGTTCCAACATCTAAGACATTCTCAAACAGGGGATAAACTTTCAACGAAATGATAAGACGTACTCAAACAGGGAATAAACTTTCAACGAATTGAATAGTATTAGAATAAGCAGTGGCGAAGCCATAAATTTTATGTAAGGGGGGCACATATTAATTACAATCTCGAAATTTTTCTTCCCTAATCAATAACAATAAATGATCATAATATTTTGAGCTAATATTAATCATAAAAACTTAAATATTCATTACAAAAATATCACTAAACTTTCACAATTGACTTCGACGAGTTTTCATTCATTACAAAAATATCACTAAACTTTCACACCCCGACAAGTTTTCATTCATAAGATAAATATCACTAAAATAAAAGTAAAAACCCCTAATCAAAATCCCTAATCTCCAATTTTAACACAAATCAAAATCCCTAAATTTAACACAAATAACAATAAATCAAAATCCCTAATTTTAGTACAAATCACAACAAATCAAAATCCCTAATTTTAATATAGATCACCGCTAATCAAATCCCTAATTTTAGTATAAATTAAGTTTGTAATTTTAGTACAAATCACAACAAATCAAATCCCTAATTTTAGTACAAATCACAACAAATCAAAACCCCAAATTTCATATAACTCACCACAAATCAAGATTCCTAATTTTATTGTTAATTTTAAATCCCTAACAAATCACAACAAATCAAAAATCCTAATTTTAATACAAACCACCACAAATCAAGATTCTTAATTTTAGGATATCAAAATCTCTAATTTTAACATAAATAATCACAAATAAATCTTTTACTAAATTTAACGAATCAAAACATATCATTTTAACCACAAATAACCATAAATCAATACATCTATTTTTCATTTAAGAGTAAAAGATTAGAGAAAGAGATTACTTGTAAACAATGGAGAGAAAAGGTTGAGAGTTGTAGTGTGGTCCCCTGTGTGGTGTGGTCCTGATTCGCCGTGAGTCGAAGAGTCGAAAGGAAAACTACAGCAGTAGTAGAAAGCAAAGTGTTGTGATATGAATAAAGAAATGGGGGGCAGGATGTATGTATATACATCTTAGAGTTAGAGATTGAGTGGAGAGTAGGGCCCACCGCACATGTTTGGTAAACACTCTTCTTTTTGCATTTTTTTTTTTTTAAGATAGGGCCACATTTGTTTTGTGTTAAATATTTTTTTTTTAAAAAATAGTAATAATATTTCTGAAAATCAGGAGGGGCACATGACCCCCTGGTCCCTTCTTAAGTCCGCCTCTAAGAATAAGGACAACAGCAGTGGCTAACACCAGTGCAAAATCATTCCCGTTCGCTCCCTCCTTCACAACATATATCACATGAAATATATAGCTTTCTCTTCTGAAATCTATACCAGGCAATAAAGAAAGGGTCAGTCTAAGATTAACGCAGCACTTCACAACCCAATGAAATGTGTCCCTTCATCTCGATGATTTTGAACCGCATAGCAAAGCGTGGACATATATGAATAAGAATCAAATGACTACCACATTCAATGGTTAATACTTGACCTAATAACTTTGAGGTTATGGGTTCAAGTCTTGGGGCAACCATTTTGTGCATTACACCAAATGTTAGGTGTGTATTCAATCTTTCCACTCCCAAACACACATTAACGTGTACTAATTGGACGTTGTTGTTTATTTTTTTTTTATTTGTTTTTTTAATCTATTGAATGAATTTTAGGCCTTGAAGGACTAGGGGTTCTAGGGATCTGGGAGGAACACGTAAAAGGATCTCTGTAAGGAGATCAACATTGCTAGCAATGACTTCTTCAGAAGCCAGAGAGGTGTTCGATGAAGTAGAAACAGTGATCGCCTTTCTTCTTCTTTTGGTGGATACTTTCTTTGCTATTTTTCCCTCTGCACAGAGATGTGAGAATAGGGAATTAGGAGAAATTATTCAATTCGAATTTTGGAGTACCCAAATCAAGTTTTAAGAAATGTAATAGTTGTTTTTTGAGATTTAATTTTGTTAATTTAAATTTTAAATTTTGATTTTTTTAATTTAAATTATTTATCCATTTTCGTTAGATAAAATTGATAGAAAAAATCGGGATTTATTTTTTTTTTAAAGGTCAAATTTTAAGATTTTTTTAATAATTTTTTTCTTATTTTTTTAATTAATAACATATTGACAAAGTTTTTTTAAATTACTCCATATATTACAATTTTTTTTGCTCTATGTATTGTTCCCATTGATCGGGCATATTGCTGACGTGGAATTCCAAATCCATGAAATAACTTCACTGGAATTATGGTTCATATCATCCAAATATATATATATATATATATATTTGTTATATGGTAAATTATGGGTGGATATGGGTTTGATCTATACTAAATAAGATCATCTCTAGTGGGATGTTATAATGGCTGTTATTGCCAAATTATAGCTACTCCACAAAAAAACAAAAAAAAAACCCTTTTATGCTCTAAGAGGCAAAAAGGGAAGGGATTCTCTCTAGTTCAAACTGAAGCAATACTGTTTGGGTTTATAAGGCTTATCATGAGTTTCGTTTTGATAATTTGAATTGTTCATTATTTAGGACGCTTCACGTATATCATCCATTAAAAAGAAAAAATTAAATCGATTCGATAATTGTAACATATTTATTTTACCATGTTTGTTTTAAGAAAATAAATAATTTATTTTCAAAAATACACCTATCATTCATTTTTTAGGAGACAAACACGATAAAATGAAAATATTACAATTATCAGATCGATCTATTTTTTTAACGGATGATATACATGAAGGATGTGTTCGTTTGGACGGACTGGATAAGGGGGGATTGGAATCCACCGAACTGTTAGTCCTAAGATACATTGTCCCCGGACTATTTGGTTGGACTGGATTTGTATCTCATGTTTGTTTAGTCATGGTCTTAGATGTCAAGAAAAGACTATTTGGTTGGATAGGATATGAATCCTATGTTTGTTTGAGATATTATGGGGAAGGATAAATGTTCAAATGACTATTTTATCCTTTTCAATTATTTACTAAGTAATAGCAATATTAAACAGATCTTTAATGTTTTAATTATTTTTAACTAGATTAAATAAAAATTTATTTTATTTTATTTCCCACATGGTTGGATAATACCTTTTAAGGTATTTCCCATTTATATTTCTCCTATGTGGCTACCCTTCCAAGGACTCCAACTGATATGCACCTCCCCTAAGGACTTTATGAACCGTAAAGGGGCCTTCCCAATTTGGTGACCACTTTCCAAATTCAGGGTCTTTTGTTCCCAATGGCAAAATGGTCTTCCACACCAAGTCACCTACTCCAAAAATTTTCAATTTAACCTTCTTGTTATAAACTCTCTCAATCTTTTTCTTTTGAGCCATCATACAATCAAAGGCATCAATCCTTTTGCATTCTACATCCTGTAATTCCATGAACATGGCCTCTACATATTCATCGACAGGAATGTCATAGTGCTTAGCCACCCTGCTAGACCTTACTATCACTTCTAAGGGTAAAACTACAGGATGACCAAAAACTAATTCATAAGGGGATGCTTGGATACTATCCCTTTTTGAATTCCTGTAGGCCCATAAAACCTCAGATAATAACTTATGTCAATCTCTTGGATTGTCTTATATCACTTTACTCAGTGTCACTTTGATTGTTTTTTTTTTTTTTATGACTCTGCTTGCCCATTTGCTTGGGCATAATATGGAGATGAGTTCAACATTTGAATGCCATACTCTTTGGCAAACTCCATTACTTCATCACCATTAAATATTGTCCTTTTATCGATAGTAATTGTTTGTGGCAAGCTAAACCTATGTACTATGTGTTTTTTGATAAAATCAATTACGTGATACTGATTCACCACTTTCAATGGGATTGCCTCTACCCACTTAGTGAAATAATCTGTGGCCACTAATATAAATGCATGTTGTCTTGATGATGGAGGAAATACTTGGCCAATCAAATCCATTGCCCAACCTCTAAATGGCCAAGGTTTGACAATTGAATGCAAGTCCCTAGCTAGTATTTTTTGCACATTGCCATGTTTTTTGGCATTTCTGACACCCTTTTGCATAATTAATGCAATCTTTCCTTATATAGGGCCAAAAATACCCATGCCTTTTAATCAACCACCTCATCTTCTCACCTACTTGGTGAGCGCCACAAATTCTTTCATGGACCTCTGCCATGACCTGCATTTGTTCCATCTCTCCAATATACAACAATATCAACCCATTTTGGGTCCTTCTAAACAAGTCATCTCCCATAATCACATAATTCATAGCCTGATACTTTGTCCTTCTATCTACTTTTGCCTTTGGGTCCACTAAATACTTAATCAAAGGTAGCCTTTAATCATCTTCTGACACCTCCAAAGTCAATATTGCCAAACCTTGCTGTTCTGAATCCTAATTATTCTTTCCTGGAAACCCTCTGGAATTCTCAAACCAGAGGCTGCCTAGGCCATTTTGTTGGCCTCCTTATTCTCAAGTCTGAACATGTGTTCAAACTCCACTGTCTCAAAACCTTTAACTAACTGCAATACCCACTCTAAATATACTCCAAGAACTGCACTATTGCACTTATATTGACCTATTACTTGCCTTATCACTAACTGTGACTCTCCAAACACTTTTAAGTGTGGAATCCTCAGACTTTTTGCCAATTCTAGGCCAATAATCAAGGCCTCATACTTTGCCTGATTATTTGACAATGCCTGAGTTTCATCCAACTGGTAAGAGGACTTAAACACCTGCCCTTGGGGTGACACCAACACTACCCCAGCACCAACACCTTCTTCAGTCTTCGAACCATCAAACATTAACTTCCATGGCTCTTTTTCAACTGAAAATACGTCATACAAATCTACATTGACAGGGCCACATGGATGTTTAGCCAAGAAATCTGCTAGTGCCTAGCCTTTCACAACTTTTTAATGTACATACTTGAAGCAACACTCAATTAAGGCGAACAACCATTTTCCCTGCCCTCCCTCTCAAGATTGGCCTAGATAACATATATTTTACCACATCAGTCTAAGCAATCACATTAACCTCTGTAGGTAACATTTAATGCCTCAGTTTGATGGCTGCAAAATACAAAGCAAGGCATAACTTCTCTATAGGGATATGCCTAGTTTCTGTTTCATTTAACTTTTTACTCAAGCAGTAAACAGCTTGCTCACACCCTTCCTCATTGTCTTGAGCCAATAGACACCCAATCGACTGCTCTCCTGCTGATATATACAACTTTAAGGGTTTCCCTTTAATGGGTGGCATTAGAACTGGAGGCTTAGACAAATAGTCTTTAATTGAATCAAATGCCCTTTGATGCTCACCTTCCCATCTAAAGTTTTTATCAAATCTCAACTTTAACAAAGGAGAAAAGACTAAAGTCTTCCTTGCCAGATTAGTAATGAATCTCCCTAAAATATTAATTTGCCCAAGGAAACTTTGTAACTCCTCCTTATTGGATGGAGGCTGTGTTGCTCTAATGGCTCTAGCCTTGTTTGTATCCACCTCTATCCCCCTCTGATGAACCAAAAGCCCCAAGAAGTTACCAGTATATACCCCAAAAGCACACTTCAAAGGGTTCATTTTCAATTGATATTTCCTCATCCTCTGGAACACTTGTGGAAGATGTTCTAAATGCTCTTCAAACTCATCAGACTTGATTGCCACATCATCAATATACACCTCCAAAAATTTCCTAATCAGATCATGAAAGATAAAATTCATAGCTCTTAGATAGGTGGCCCCTGCATTCTTAAGCCCAAAAGGCATCACCACCTAGTCAAAGGTTCCTAAAGCCCCTGGGCACCTTAATGCAGTTTTATGAACATCATCTAGGCTAAGAAAGATTTGATTATATCCAGCATAGCCATCCATAAAATGACAGAATCTTATGCCTTGCAGCTAAATCCACTAACAAATCTACAACTAGCAAGGGATACTCATCCTTAGGTGTAGCCAAATTCAAATTCCTGAGATCAATACATACTCTAATCTTTCCATTCTTTTTAAGAATTGGAACTATATTTGACAGTCACTCCACATACCTGGCTGTTATGATGAAACTAGCATTCAACAACCTTTCAATTGCATCTTTTACTATGAAAGTAACTTCATTTGTCATTCTTCTTGGAGGTTGTTTGTGTGGTACATAATTTGATTTTATTGGTAGTTTATGTTCAACCAAGGACCTATCCAGGCCTGTCATCTCATCATAACTCCTTGCAAAACAATCAGAATGATCTAAAATCAAGCCAACTAGCTTGACTCTACATTCATTAGGTAACAAAGCATTTACATAAATAGGCCTCTCACAAGCCTCATTTGCTAAGTCCAACTCCTCTAAAGGGTCCTATACATTAGCCTTGAGATCATCAAGCTTTGCAGGAACTGCCTTCAGATTCTCACGCTGCACCTCCTTATAATCTAGAGGACTATCATCCACCACACATTCTGTTCAAAAATAGTGGGGCAACATACCACCTAACCTCCTTTCTAAAAAGAAATAAAAAAAAAAGTCTAACAAAAGTATTTTTAATTACATCAGAATCACATTCACTCTCACTTTTCGTCTTCTTCATTGGTAATTTCTTCAATCAGCACTTTATCTACAAGCTTGGTCTGTAAGACACTTGGCCTGGCCACTTCCTGGCTCATCTGTCGAAAACCTCCCTTAACAAATTTTTGGAACTGATCATAAGACAAACCAATTCCTTTGGATTTCAGCTATTCATTTTCTAGCACAACCGGGCTAAACTCTTCATCATACAACATAGCTTCCACATTGTGAACATCTACCTTAAAGGGATTTGCCTTTGCCCAAAAGACGTCCATGCTTTGCCCTTCTTGACCTTCCATGGCTAAGAAAATCAAAGCCTGGTGAAGGGAAGAAGGTACACAACCATTAGAATGAATCCAATCCCTTCCAGCAGTAGGTTGTAATTTGAAGTGGAGTCAATCACAAAAAATGTTGCCCCTATAACTCTAGCTCCCACTTACAATTGCAAGGCAATTACCCCCTTGTATCAGATGACCCTCTTGAGAAATCACTCGTAGATACATCAGGAGGGGTTAAATCATCAACAATTTTACCAATTACACTCAAAATTCTGGTGGGCAAAATATTCACAATAGCACCATTATCAATTAACACCCTGGTTAGAGGACAACCATTCACGTGTGACTACAACAAAAGTAACCTATGGTGACGAAAACTAGTGAAGAAAATAAATTTCGTCACCAAATAAGAATGATTTGCGAGGAATTTATAAATTGTCACACATAATAAAAAAATAAAAATAATAGGTGACGAAATTTATTTTTGTCAATAAATACTTCCTTTTAGGTGAGGAAAAATTAAGTTTCATCACTAAAAATTTTCCCACTAATTTTTTTTGGTGGTGCCAAAATTTTGGGACTTTTTGTGAGAAAAAAATTTGTCACTAATTATAAAATTATTTGTGAGGAATATATTTTCGTCACCAATAATTTTTAATATTTTTGAGATCTTTTGGTGAGAAAATAATGTTGTCACTAATTTTGATTGGAAAATTTTGATGTATTGAGTGGCAATGAAAAAAATAGGGTATTAATTTTTTTTTACCCCTTTTATGTTTATCATCTCTCTCTCAAAATAGGGTTTTAATTTTTGGTTTGCCTCTTTTCTGTTAATCATCTCTCTCTCTTTCTCTCAAACCACACGCACGTAATACCTCTCCATTGCTTTTTGCCCTCGCTACTCCACCTTCAACGCCGACGCCCTTCTTGTATAAACAGGGCTCCACTCTCTGCATCAAACCCAGGTACTTTTATCTCTATTTGTTTTCTTGTGTTGCATCGATTTAATTGAGTCACAATTGGGGCACTTAGATAGTCACAACCTCACCACAATCATCAACCAACACAACCGGACAGTCCTTAAAAGGACACTAAAATTTTTGAGAAGCAAGAATGATCGATTCACATAGCGCATTTTTAGATTTGGAGTCACTGCTATGATCCTTCACTGCTGTGTCTCTGCTATGCTTTGAAACGATCCCATTTCGATATTTTTTTTTTTTTTTTGGAGGTGGGGGGGAGTATGCTAGGTTACTACTCTCCTGTGCATCCTTCTTCCAATAACATCTCTATCTTTATCACTCACACGCGCCATCAAGCCACAATATTGTCCACTACCACCATCAAAGATCAATATCATCCCAAATTAAATCAAAATGAGTGTGTCAAGAGAGGGTTTTAATGAACAAATTAAACTCAATAACAGCTTGAGTGATCGTAGTTTTTTTCTATGAGGAGTTTTTTTTAATGTTTTTTAAGAAGTTGAAATATTACAATCCTTGGTTAAGGAAGAAGATACCCTTCAAAAGTACTCTCACAACTAAAATGAATGATAGGAACTTGATGATTTGGGCTCCAATAATTTTTTTTACAGATTACAACTCTACTTTCTTTGTTGTATTTGGACTCTTTTCATATGAATGTCTATGTCACCCAAAACATGATAAAACAGAGCATTAAACCAACCCTAATTGCAAACAAAAATTTGACACTTAAACTAACTAATAGTCACTTAGACTAACTAACCTAATTTGCTACCTCATCATCTTCATTTACCATTCCATTTGTTTATTAGCTCTGTTTTGGCTTGTATATGAAAGCATCAAAATTTTCTTTGATTTTAAACAGGAAACTTCCTTTTGAGTTTTGAGTTAAAAATCTTTCTTTGGTTCATGGCTCATGATGTGCTACCAATGCTAATCTCAATTGCCCATGATTGTTGCCATTTGATTTACTCAACAAACCGAGAGGTTCGATGTAGGAGTCGATGGTGGTGGTTTTGTCCTTCAATATAGACTTGAGAAATACAACTCGAAGAAAGAAATAAAAGCCATGAATCTAGTTAAAACAAAGAGTTTAAGTTGAGATGAAATCAACCACTATTGCTTGTAAAATATAGATTTTATGTTGGATCTTATTTATTTATTTACTGTGTGTGTGTGTGAATGGGGATTGGTGATGTTTTAGAGATTTTGTCTAATTTATTTATTGGATGGTCGTATTATCAAATGGGAGAATCAGTTTTGAGCTTGTGTTAATGGCGATGGGTGGTGTCTGAATTGATAGGCAGGTGTTGGATGGAATGGAAGGAAGAGAAAAAAGCCTAGGAATTCAAGCAATAATCTATTGTGGACCTCATTTTTTGCATACGTGTAAGATGCAGATTATATCCCTAAAACAAACTTTTTTACCAAAAAAAATAAAAATAAAAAATTATGAAACGACAGTGTTTCAATGCACAGCAGGGACACAACAGTGAGGGGTCACAGCAATGACCCCAAATCCCGCATTTTCCCATCAGTCAAACACTAATTTGGATATAATGAGACAACAGGACTAGAGCCTGCAAAACCCCTTCACAATTCAATTCTGGACACCTCACCATCAATATATTCTCTTGGATTTTCATTGCGACATGTTTGGCAATGCAGTCTGAGTAAAACAAATGGGTACAACTAGTGTTGTTGTCAAACATTTCTGATTTTATGGGTTTTCAATATTCACAAATTTTTTAGCTTATAATCTGGCTTTATTGTTGATTTGGTAAATAAATTTGGAATTGTTTTCTTTATTGAGCGATTTAAAAGGTTTGATTTATCATTTGGGTTTTCAAGTTTATATGTATTTTTTGGGTTTTTGTTGGTAGTTAATTGTTAGCCATTAATGCTCTGCTCAGGGATTAGATTTATAAATAGGGATTCAATCCTGGTGATTTGTGCTTCATTTCCTCATATTGAACAAATATTTGGGAAAAAAAAATATTATGGAATAAAAAAATTTGCTATTTTATTTGAACAGAAATTTCGTAAATATATTTGGGTTTACTTTATTTGAGTTAAGAAAGTGAAAGACATTGATCTTGTGAGTACAATAAAACGAAAATGAAAGAAAATGATGAAGATTTGAGGAAGAGAATCGAGAGAGAGAGAGAGTTGAATTTTGTTTTGGTTTCATTCTGTTCTTTGAAGAAGAAGACAGATTTTATCCTGTGTGGGTGCTGGAACTTTCACTTGTCACTACTGTGGTAAAAGTGTGGCCTTACTTATGTCTATATCTATCACAAACAAGTTTGAATCTTTCTTGCTCTCTGGATATCTATCTGTTTAGGTGCTTTATGATTGTTAGTTTTTGTTGTTGCTGGATATCAATTATGAAGATTAACAACTCTGTTAGATATGTGCTCTGTTGATGTTATTATCTCTAGTGTCTGTTATGTGATTTGGGGGAATTGTTTGTTAGTGTATTGGTTGGTGTGTTGTGCTTTTTTTTTTTTTCCCTCCTGAATTTCTCTTGTAAATCTTTTTATTGTGAATATATATATATGGTGATGAAAATTAGTGAAGGAAACAAATTTCATCACTAAATAAGAATAATCATGAGGAATTATAAATTTTGTCACGTATAATAAAGAAATAAAAATAATAGGTGACGAAATTTATTTTCGTCAATAGATGCAGATTTTTTCATAGATGCAGATTTTTAATTATAATGTGTTCCATTTAAGAGTAGAACACATCCCATAGATGCAGATTTTTAATTAATCTTCATTCTACATTTTTCTTGTAATGCTTTTGTTACTCAAATTTGACTAAAAATGACTTCATTTGATATGTAGAGTAATATTGATTGTTTCTCCAATTTCTTTGGATCTGTGATTTTTTTCTTCTTGACTTGGTCCCTTACTCCGTCTATTAGTTTCAAGAGGTCACTGGAATTTACACGAACAATTTTGACTTGTCATTAAACACAAAGAATGGATTTCCGGTATTTTCCACAGTAGTCGAGGCACACTACGTCATGAAGAAGCAAGACCTATTTTCAGCTTACAAGCTTACAGAGGAGGACAAGGAAGAAATTGAGAAGTTAGCTTAGGATCCAAATATTGAAGAAAAGGTATCTTAGTGAATATCTTCTGAGACCATGTCATTGTTGTATTGCAATGATATCTATTTTTAGTAATTTTTTCTAAATTATTAGATCTGTAGAACTTCAGATATAATTTTTCAGTATATAGTTTTTGTAACTATATCTCAGATTATCTAGTCAATTGCTCCATCAATCTATGGCCACGATGACATAAAAACTGCAATAGCTCTTGCAATGTTTGGAGGTCAAGAGAAAAATGTTGAAGGAAAACATTGGTTGCGAGGGGACATAACTATGCTCCTGCTAGGTGACGCAGGGACAACAAAATCTCAGTTTCTCAAGTAAGAGATACCCCAGTTCATATATGAAGTGTCTTAATTCTTTAATGGTGTTCACTTCTCAGGCTTTCATTTGTTTGATATTTTCTTCTAAGGTATGTTGAAAAGACTGGCCATATGGCTGTTTATACAACTGGGAAAGGAGTTTCTACTGTAGGGCTGACAGCGACAGTACACAAGGACCCAGTCACACGAGAGTGGACACTTGAAGGAGGGGCCCTTGTACTTGCTGATAAAGGGATATGCCTTATTAATGAGTTTGACAAGATGAATGAACAGGACAGGTAAGTAAATGCATATGTCTGTGCCTATGTATTTAGTCTTCTAAAACATTTTTAGTTGATTTTGGAAATGTTAACTTTTGATCAGGGTAGGTATCCATGAAGCAATGGAGCAGCAGAGTATTAGCATATCAAAGGCTGGGATTGTCACTTTTCTCCAAGCTCGGTGCTCTATTATTGTTGCTGCAAATCCTGTTGGTGGAAGGTATGAAAAATACGCAAGATAATAAATTTAATTTGATGAGGCAACAGTTATTATAAGGTTGGCAATATCCTTTGTGGCTTAGTATTTAGGCTTGTTTAATGAAGATAGCAAATGCCAACTCATTGCATGGAGAGAGAGAGAGAGAGAGAGAGAGAGATTAGATGGCAGCTATATCTCTGCCCAATTCCATTCCTTCCATTCATAAATTGATCCCACTTCTCTGTACTTTATGAAAGATTTTCTTGATTAGACATGGGATGCTGTTCTGCCAACCTTGCAATGTTGCCACTTGTTGTATTTTCTGCCTTCGGTTTTGTTGTCTTTTCTTTTTTCTTTTTTAAATGCTTACTCGTGGATCTAATGGAAATGCTTTTCTTTCTTCTTTTTTCTCTTTTTTTTTTCCCTCCAAATATGATTCCTCAAAAGACTTTCTCACAGAATGTTGAATTGACAGATCCAATCATTTCACGTTTTGATATCCTTTGTGTTGTTAAGGTTATTTTTCTCATCCAATAAATTTATTCTACAACTCCATGAGACACGTCTAATAAGGAAGGAAATATTGTTTGTTCCAGGATGTGGTGGACCCAGTCAAGGATGAGATGCTTGCAAAGTGGAAATATTGTTTGTTCCAGGATGTGGTGGACCCAGTCAAGGATGAGATGCTTGCAAAGTTTGTAGTTGATAGTCATTTCAAGTCTCAACCCAAAGGTGTTAACATACATGAGAAGTCCATAAACAATTCACAGGATGAAATTGGAACATCTTCCATGCCAACTGATCCTGAGGTCCATACTAGAGCTATCTTATCTGGTATTGTTCTTTTGAAAATGCTTGAATTTCAATGTCTTGATTTATGTTTATCTCCTCAGATACTCCCTCAAGATTTGCTAAAGAAGTACTTAACTTTTGCCAAGTTAAATGTATTCCCAAGTTTGCATGATGCTGACCTTAACAAGCTCACACAAGTTTATGCCGAACTACGGAGAGAATCTTCGGTTAGATTCTCCTTCTTCTTCCTAATGGTTCAATCTATTCGTGATTTCATACATGTCATCTCATGATGTATGCCTTGATTTTTATTCATTTGTAGCATGGACAGGGAGTTCCCATTGCAGTGAGGCACATCGAATCAATGATTCAGATGTCTGAAGCACATGCAAGAATGCACCTTAGACAGCATGTTACTCCAGTAGATGTGGACATGGCAATTCGTGTCCTACTTGATTCGTTCATTTCAACACAAAAATTTGGTGTTCAGAAAGCCTCGCAAAAGGTTCTAGTAGATCTAGCACTTGAATATTTTTCCTCATAAACCATGTTGCATCTCTTGTGCATATTTACCAAACTAATTCATTGTGAACAGTGTCATTTTCTAACATGTGATGCTTACTTGCTGCATTTATTTTGTTCTCTGATTTTGTATAGTAGATTCTAAGAAACAATACTATTCCCAATGTAAAACAATCCTTATGTAGGGGTCAATACTGTTACTAAGACTGTTTAGCAATGGATGCTGTTAAATCCATTACTGTTATAAAGAAACAGTCATCGTACAAGGGCCACATTAATCTTGTGTATTTTGCCAAAGCTTCAAGTTCCTCAGTGGTCACACTCGTGTTGAATCCCACTTTGAGGGTTTGTGCTATAGGGCTTTTTCTTCATAAAAAAATGTAAGATTTCTGTACTTTGTTTGCAGTCTACTCACATGACATTTGTGCCAAGAGATTCAAGTACAACCAAATTAGACACTCTACCTGACTTCCAACATAAATTTAGAGGCAATTGTCATCTTTGGTTACTTGAAGAATTTGTATAGTTTGTTCAACTACTAACTATTTGGTGGTAAAAGATTTCTTTTCCTGATTCTTCAGAGTTGTGATGGTTGAATTAAATCTGAAGGTTATCCAAACCTTGGAAATTCTCCTATAGTTAATTTTGGAGAGGACGCATTGACATAAATTTTGGATTATTTTTATTTTGATTATTTTTAATTATTATTATTATTATTTTTTGTTTTCCTTAGAGGGCTTGTGAAGGATGCACTGCACTTTGAAGAAATTGTGTCTGGCTCTGCTTCAAATCTAACTCATATTGATGTGAAAGTGGAGGAGCACAGAGCAAGGTACTATAAATTTGCATTCAACTTGTTTACTTTTTGGATAATTTTACTTTTTGATTAATGCAAGTTATTAAAGATAAAAAATTGTGCCAAGGGTGCATCACTCATTTATAGGAAAGATGAATGAGTCGCTTGAGGAGCATTTGGAGATGACATCAAGCATCATGGAGTTTCTTAAGAAGCAAGGTTTCAAAGGACAATTTATAGGAGGTGGTATCCCATGAACTCGTAGATTGTCGTTTTGGTAAGTTTCACTTGTTTTATGTTTTTATTTTTGTCATGTTGGTTAGTATGTACTAGTTAAAGCACAGCAGTTTCACCAATTATTAACTAAGATATAACAAGTTTCAAAATGTATTTAATGAAAATAGATTCATTAGGGTATCCGGTTCTCCCGGTCTTTACCTAGGACAGTATGTGAATAGTGTTGCAAAAAAATCAATAATGTACACACTAAACACCTAAGCGCCACAAAAAGAGACTTTAGACAACAAGAATATTTACTTTTCCTATACTTATAGGTAGAAATGTGGGGCATAACAGATCATGAGCTGTGAGGAGAACACTGAGATAACAAGTTAGTTGTCTTAATAGACAATAATAGTACAACTCAATGCAATGAAACGTTGTCCTAATTATTTGTGGCACTAAGATGAATCCCATAACTCAGCAAGTCCATTCTGTTTAGGACACAGTTTAAAGTAATACATATTATTTAATGTCTTTTCTCATTTCCTAAACCTGCATCTATTAGGTCCTCTTATCCTTGGAAAACACAAGAACATGCCACTAGTTGCAAGGGCTGCAATTATAAGTCATCTTTACACTTTGGTCATAGAAACTATCAAATTTGACTAGTAATCAATTACTCCACACATAGCATTGGAACTTTCCCACTTTCTTTAAATTTCGAAGTCATAAAAGCCATATTTTATTTCAAAGGAGCATTCAAGGAATAAAAGTACACATTTCTACACCAATACCCACTCCAATCTCCTTTTGGGGGGGGGGGGGGGGGGGGGTTGGTGTGGTGGGTTTGTAAATCAATTTTTTGGATAAAACCAGGACAACCAATACAGGCTTAGCAACAATACGCATCTTCTTATCTTCCTAGTAAAACAGAGTGTAAGCAAGGTAAGACACAATAGTTTCACTAATTATTAACTAAGATTTAACAAGTTTCAAAATGTATTTAATGAAAATAGATTCATTAGTTACTTCTTACTTAGCATGACCTTTGTTAAAATACACACTAACCAAAGTAGAGACAAAACTATGTGTTTACTTTTTTGTGTATTTTTGCTAGGCAGTGTTGCTCTAAGTTAGTGATGTGATTAACAGGAGCTTGTTGTGTACAAAGGAACTTCTGGTTGTTAAGCTAGACTCATTGTGTGCACAATTTGTATTGACATGAATAGAGAGGTCTATACAATGTAATTGATAATATGTTAATGTTTTTCTTGTTTATTTTCTTTGCAGATTGGTTTTTGATGGCATTTGGAAGCATACTTACAAATCAAGATCAAGTGTTGAATTTTTTTTTTCCTGAACTGATACTTGTAGTTGCAAATCAAGATCGAGTGTTATTTTATTTTTTTTGTGAACTCCACATCAGTTCATTTTAGGATTTGCTTTGATGGTTTTTTTGTTATACTTAATGGATTATTATTAAAATTGTTTGACGGATATATTTTGATTTATAATATGAATTTTTTAGTGAATTTTTTTGTGGAGTGGTGTATAATAGCTAGTGGATTTCTTAGTACAATTAAAAGGCTATTGGAATATGAGCAGGGATATTTGTGAAATAATAATTAAAATTAAAATATAAAATATGGAACAAGTTTAGTGGCGAATTTGTTTCGTCATTTGCATTTGTTATCATGACAAAGTGATTATTCGTCGTCAATAAACATTTTTTGTGACAAAATTTATTGCAGCTTATATATGAAAGTTTTCATTGATTTTGTTGTTTGGTGACTAATAATTTCGTCACGTATATATATATATATATATTTGCGACGAAATATATTTTGTCACCCATGTATGACTTTTGGAGACAAAAAATTTCGTTAACTTTACATCTTACTATGACAAAATTATTTCTTCATCAATGATCAACATGTGTGACAAATTTATTCGTCATTTAAAGTTATAAATATGGTATTGAATAACTTTTTGGTGACGAAAATGAGGATTTTTGGCAACAAAATATTGTTTTATTGGTGATAAAAAATTTCGTCACTGAAGTAATTTCATTGGTGATGAAATTGTTTTTCGTCATGGTGGTTTTTAGTGACAAACATTCAATGACGAAGCTGGTGAGGAAAATATTTCCTCACAAATATCTATAGTGACGAAATTAGCACTTTGGAGACAAAAAAATTTCGTCATTCAAGACCCAACTTCTTGTAGTATACTCACATATAAAGGTCTTAGGTGCCTTACCATTTCTGGCTTGGGTGATTGGAGTATCACCTTCTCACCATTACTAGTTTTAACCACCTGAATGAATTTACCAGCCTCCTCTTTTATCTCATTCACCTCTGTCAACAAGCTCTAACAGGTCTTCCACATGCCCTTCCAACTATCCTAACTGCCTAGGTTTTGCCTTAAACCTTTTTGGTAAAGCCAAAATCATATTACAATTAGTGTTTGCAGGCAAAGACCCAAACCTGATTGCTCCTAACCTCTCACCAAAGTCTTCAGAGCTTTCAGACTTTGTATCTCCCTTTGTGTCTTCCTTGCTATCGACAGGCACTTCATCTAACTTGTTTGCTACTACAACATTCCCATCAGTCATTACTTCATCCCCCCTACTCTCCTCATCTGACAAGAGTGCTCTAGATATCTCCTCCAGTTGCCTTCTAAGGAGAATCTTTTTAGGTGTCTTCTTTACTAGTTTCTCTGTTGTACTTGACTCACCACATTCTTCCTTCTTCTTCCCTCTCTCCCAAATCAAATTGTCTTGATCATCTCTCTTTGGATTATCTCCTTCCTGTGTTGAGAACATAGCATGAAACTTGCTTTGCTCCATTCTCACTTGAGTTCTAGTTGGTCCCATAGGCTTTCATCCTGATAAATGAAATTTTGGATGAACCACACCTTTCCAACCAGCATGTGTAAGCACTGGTGGTTTCACCATCCTTGGTTGTATTGGGGGGATAAGCTTGTGGAACCCACATCCTTTGGCCATGAAACTGACCTGGCCTAAAAAACCTTTGACCCTGGCTAACAAATGGCCTTTGGTATGGTCTTGGAGCAAATATTGGTCTTTGAACATGGCTAGGACCACTAGATGGCCTTTGATCTTTCAACTGCCTTACTTTAATTCTGACTCCTTCTACACCATGAAGAGAAGGATACACAGGTTGCTATCTAAACAAAAATGGACCATCCTCCTCACCATATGACTTGTCGACAGGCCCAAAGATTCCAGGGTCCTGCCCATCAAACAACGATTTGTCTCCATTGAAAATCTAAAGGTCTCCTCTACCTAAGGTACTAAACCTTAAGCCATGATCCTTCACAGTCTCTTTCAACTTGTCAGCCAAAATTGCTTGCAATTTTTCCTTTTTAGTCCCACATCTTGAGCACACAAACTTGTCCTCATCTATCACTTTCTTTCCCTTTTCTTACTTCTCCTTATGGATCTTCTCTAAATCAGACAACAACATAGTTGGGTTTGGTGCCTTCCTTTTAATGCTTGCTGACACCATATGGATTGGTGCCATTTCTGGAAAGGGATTGTTGTCGACTGCCATAACCCCCTTCTGCTTCTCTGCATATTTCAACAGTCTCTTCTATATTAAGTCTTGCACAGTTTCTGAAAGTTACACAATTATTGGTAGAATGTCTAAAGTATTATGCTAGTTACAATATTCTTTCCCTACTTTGTCTTGTTCTTTTGGAATTATATGTCCAAGGGACAATGTTAAAAATTTATTAGCTAATAATTCATCAAAAATGGCATCAGCCTTAGACAAATCAAAAGAATACTGCCTAAATGTAGGGTTTGTATTTCTTTTGGCTAGTTGAGTTGCTGGCATGTTTACTGGTTTGTCCACTTTCTTCAAAGTCCCACAAACCACTGGTGTTTTGCCAACCACTTGAGCCACATCCACATCAATTTCTATTTCTACATCAATCTCCTGGAAATAAGTCCCATAAGAGCTTACATTCCTATGTCTCTCATCGCTGAGTATTGATTCATATCTTGTTGCCCTAGATGACAACTCAAACAAGTCCCTAAACTCCATCCCTTCAAACTTCTTTCTTAACTCAAATTCCAACCCATTCTGAGCCATTCTCACAATTTCAACCTCAGGCATGTACATTCGACATTTTTTTCCCTCTTAAATCTATCAATAAATTGTTTTGCACTCTTAGAAAACTTCTGCCTCATTTCAGAGAAATCAACCAGAGTTACTTCAGGCTCAGTTTTATAAAACTGAGCATGAAACTAACTCTCCATCTCTACCAAAGTATGAACTGAATCAGCAGGTAAATTAATGAACCATGTGAAAGCAGTCTTAGACAAAGAATATGGAAATAATCTCATTTTAAGTATGTCATTATTTCCTACTTCTCCACATTGTAAAGTAAATCTCCATATGTGTTCAATTGTTGACTGGTTTTCCTTACCATGAAACAAGGAAAACTCAAGTACCCTGTAGATCCTAGGAAAAGGTTCCTCATCTACCCATTGAGGGTATGGTTTCCTAAATCTAGGCCTTTCAGGCTTTCTCATCCCTGGATCATAAAGGTTTTGAACAATTTGAATAATCTGGTTTCTTTGAAGATTTTCACCATGATTAACAGCATTTTGTCCCCCATATCCATAATTGTTTTCAAAAAATTCATGCCTGTCGACATATAAAGGAGGTGCAAGACCTCTTGGCCTTGGGCCATTACCAAATGGTTCATGATGGATATTAGGCCTGTGCATTTCAGGATATGCACCGATATTACCACAATTGTTTACCCCTTGGTGTCCATAATCTATATTATACCCAACATTTTGATTTCCAAACCCTTGATTACAGTTTTCAAAACCCATATTATTTCTTGGCCTTGTGTTAGGATAACCATTAAATTCTATGTTAAACAAATCTTTGTCTCCCATACCCTTCTAACCATATGATGGGTTAGAAAAAGCATTTGACCCAGGCTGCCCCCAGGCCAATTTCCTTGAATTTTAACATTTGGGGTTTGAAATACCTCATGCATTCTTTCCTCTACAATTGGGTCCTTGTAAAAGGACATTGGCTCACCAATAGACTGGTGTGGCACACCAGTTGGTGGCAACATATGTGTTTTCGAAGACACCATCTGTGCCTTTACTTCACTCTAGCTTGCGTACTCCATCGATGGAACTTTCAACTCACTTCTCACTTCTCTCAAAAGGATCTGGTTCTTCTCTAGTGACTGGTTTGCTAGTGCATCCCTTATCTGAGCCACCAAAACCCCTATTGGAATTTTAGCGTGGCCACTCGTCTGGCCTTCTATACCTACTGGCCTTTATGAGCCACTGCCTGGCCTAAATGTTGAGCATCACTATCCTCAACAAAGACCAAGTCGTGGTCCACTTCTTCTTCTTCAAACTCAGCAGGTCTCTTCTTAGCATGCTTATCAACTTGTTTCTTTGCCTTCACCATTTTGTCTAAATTATGCAAGATTGTCCCACTGGGCATGCCAAAAATTATTAGTAAAAATTATGCTAGGGTTGGATCGATAGCAACCAAGCAATAATTCAAACTACACAACTCAAACAGGAACAATCAAGCAATTATGGTTCTAGTTCGAATGCCTTAACAGAATAAGGACTTTTTTTTGGATCAATTGATGATAAAAAATTAAACAAGAAGGAAAACAAACTTCTGTATCAACAGATGGTAACAAGGTAGATTAAATAAAAAGAAAATAACTTCAAATTGTTGTATTAATGGATGGTAACAAGGTAGATTAAACAAACAAAAGCAACTTCATATTGAAATCACCTATGTTCATTTAATAGGTACAGATTACAGTGATAGGAATTACTCCTAAATTACAATCTCAAACTACTCCTAAGTCTAAAAGCAAAGTTATTATGTTGTTGTTGATGTCACTCTTTCTACCAACTTCTAGTCCCTTATAGCTCTTCTTTCCCACGACCCCATGATCTCTTCAATCTATAATTGATGTTGTGTAATTGCCACAGCTGCACTCTCACTTCCTGGTCTTCAAACCACATCATGCCTTTACCTTTACCTGTTGAACATCACCCCTTTTAAGTCAACATGTGTCCCTGAGTTCTCCTATCCCTCTTTCCACAGAAGAAAACTCCCACTCTGTTCATGTTTTCTCTTGAAGACAGCCCACTAAGTCCACGACCACATTGCCAGTAACTGCTCCACCTTCCACATTAGCCCCACATGAAAACTTTACTTCTAGTTGATGATCTTTGTCCTCTAATGATAACAATTTACTCTGAACTGGGCCACGTGTCCTCTATTGAGTAAACCACCTGTCGACAGGGTTTGGCAAAAATAGAATTTGTGGCAAAGTTATTATTACAATCTCAAGTGCAAGACATTGAAGGTGCTTCGTGATTGTTTGCCCCAAGGTAGCCATCTTGATTTGATTCTTAACCCTTATCCTTATTACCATACTTATCAACTCATTGAAAGTCTATCTCCTATTTGAGTATTTATAACATGTTGGAGCAGATATGTAATTTTGTAGAACTTTGTCTCAATCATTTCTTATGAATCAGTTTCTTAGTGTGAAAACAATGAATATTTTTCCCTCCCAAATGGCAGTAGTTGCTTGTTCTAAAACTTAGTATGTTGTGTAGTTTTTTTTTTTTTTTTAAAGTAATAATCATCATGGATATCTAACATAATACTTATGTTCAGAATTCTATGATGTATGATCTGTGCTCTACTTCTTTCTTCCAGCAGATATTATGTGCCTCAAGTATTTTTTAAGCTGTAGGAAAACTCTTAAGTATTTAAATATATATATACATTGTCAGTAAAATGTTAATACCCACAAATTTTATTTTATTTTCCAGTACACAAATTTTGATTGCATATATAATCACTAAATATTATAGATGCCTTTGCATGTGGAGGTATCTGGTTTAGTCAATTACTTATCTTTTGTGATTGTGCTTTCTTTATCTGAACATTATTAAGATCAAGGGCGGACCCAGGATTCGTCGATGGGATGGGCTAATATTAAGGTAAAATTATACAATATATTTTAAGTATAACCACATAAGAAAAAAGAGAATTTAATAATATAATCTAAATTAATATCTAGATTTATTGATTAGAAATAATCTAATTAAGTTGTACTCGACGAGTCTCTAAATATTCGAATTCATTGATTACAAAATCTAGATCAATTTTCAATGTAAGGTCTCATTCAAGGTAGAGAGACAAGCAATCGGCAAGAAACTCATCCCCCATTGAATTGCGAATGGTAGTTTTAACATATTTCAAAGTTAAAAAACTAAGAGCAATATAGAACATTGAACAAGGCAGCATATAAAAAAACTAAGAGTAATATAATATTTGTTGCATAAAGATAAAATTTTAAAACCATTGTTAATCAATTCCATTCTCAACCAAGGAAATAAAATAATTGGTTAATTACATTTACAAAAAATGTTAGGAAAGTGGAGTTGCTGTAGGCTACTAGAGACGACGGAGAAGATGAAGAAAGGGTTGCTTTCTATCTATTGAAAGATGTGATGATTGTTTTGGAAGATTTGTTCTTTAAACAAATACAAACCTATTGCCCTGCCTATCTATTTTTTTGGGTAAGTATTGGGTAGCTATTGGGCTGCCTATTTAAAAAACAAACAAAAAAACTATTGGCTCTTATTTGGGGCTAGGCTGGGAGAGGTTGGGAGACTAGGTTGGGTGGGAAAAAAAATTTCTATAGATTTTTAAAATTTTGGGCTGGGCTGCAGCCACCTATGCCCAGCCCTAGGTCCGCCCTTGATTAAGATCAATTAAAACGTAGGTATCCGTGGGAATTGACAATCCACCATAGTCTGAGAAAATTGAATATGAATCATAGTTCGAGAAAATTGCAATATACAAAAATGTTTAAAAATTTTGGTTTGTGGTTCATCAAATAGTGGACTTAGAATGTGAGTTTGTATCTTTCATCACAAAATAAAATAAATTGATAAAGCAGTAAATTCTTTCATCAATATTTGAAATGACAAGATCACTTGGCACAGTAGAATTGGAAATCAATATTATGACTTAGGTCCTTCAACAAGAATTTTTTGGTGTCTGTTATAAGATATAAACTGTTGTGGTGGTGCAAACTATGAAATCTTCAAGCATGTTCTATTTTGTCACGCCCTAAGCTCCGTGACAACGCCGCACACTCATTTAAGTGAGCATGCAAGGCTAAGAGTCCAATCACATAACCCACAATGTAAAATACTCAAATTAAATCCTTAATTATCATAATGCTAAAATTCATAAAAATAAATAATTCTTATCATATGAAATTGTCCACCAAGTCCACTAATATAATCCACTAACAAAATAATAATGCAAGTACTTAAATCATAGTCCTACTCTCGGTACTCCCCTGAGTAAAAACCCCGCGTAGCTCTACTCCTCAAAATCTGAAATAAAATAAAATAAAATAAGGGTAAGCTAGACAGCGCAGTAAATAACCAGCCATCACTGCTAGCTGGATCAAGTATACAAAAAAAAAAAAAAAACAAATAGTCGATAACCAATAAATATAATTTTTGCTACAATTCAATAAATGAACAATTATTTATAAGATGGTTTCATAGTTAAAAATAAACAATGTACAATACATTTTAATTGAAAAGCCAACAAGATAATTCAAAGTAAATTCGTCGTTCAAATCGATGTTCAATATTCAGATGGTTCAATGATTTGATTCACAAAACCTAAGTCTTAATGACTACGGTCACTTAGCCCGTGACAAGGCCTAGAACCACACATAGACCGGTGGTAAAGCCCCAAAAGAAACTAGTTTCTGTGCCGATAAATAACCCCCATTGGCTAGGGTCCAAATCATAGTCAGACTAGAGTGATGTTCAAAATTCAAACAATACACAACTTTTAAATAAAACATTCGATATTTTAAGAATAAACGTTTAGTACAATTTTCAGAATAGTTTCACCAAATATTCAAATAATTTTCATAATAATATTCGATGTTGTTTTATACTTGACCCATATTTTATTTTAAGAGAACATGAAGGCTATAAATAAATATTTATGATTTTAAACGATTCGATAGGAATAAAAAAAAATGAACCAACAGTGATAGAGGGTTACTTACACCAAATGCTTAGAAATAATATTCCAACACCAACTCCAAACACCCAGCTCCACCACTTCAATCACACAAACCTAATAAACAAAACCTTAAATAAATTAATATTTTTACGTGTTACATACACCCATAAAAGCCCCACCATATTAGATTAATGTATTGTTTTAATATCCAAGTGATTAAACCATTCAACCCAACTTTATAGCCAAACACACCCTTACCCATGATACAAAACTTCATTGTTTCTATTACCCACCCAAAGTTACACTTACACATTGCACCCAATTCTCAAAACCTAAGTAGGCACCTATAGATCTTCCAAATCCCCTTAATGCATTGATTGTTAAATTCCTCAACATAAACTTAATAATTAACAGTAAAGACAGATTTTACCTTAACCAATGGGTGTCCCAAAATCACCAACGTGCTGCCTCCAATCCCTATTGCAGCCTCACTTGAACCTCTCTTCTCTTTTTCTTTTCTTTTTTCTTTTATCTTCTCAAACCCTAGCCGCCTATGGATCAATTCCCAGCCTTTGTTTTGTTTGTTTTCCAAGACTTAGAGCCACAATAGGTGGGCTTATTAACCTAATTTCTCAAAGTTACAAAATTACCCATCTAAATAATAGGAAATATAATGCCATCTCATAACTAATTCTTTGATATTAATAAATGACCCATAGAAATTAATTTAATTACTAATCTATCCAATAAAATAATCCTACACACAACTTGGGTTTTACATATTTAGTTGCAGAAACAATGATAGTTAGAAATTAAGTTTATGGTCTTAGTATCATTATCCTCAACTCTATTTGTTTCAATGTGAAAAATTGCATGCTATTCATGGAAACCCTGTTTTCTTTCCCTTTTTTCTTCTTTATCAGCAGTCAACAGATCATCCAATATATCGTTGGATGGTACAATTCTATAAAAGAAATTAGATATTGTATTACACTTTTAGAGCTTCTTGAGACTGCCATTGAAATGTGTAAGCATTCAAAATATTCATTGCAATTGTCTTATGTTTGTCCATAGCAAAGTACTTGAGCTGAATACCAGAGATCTGAAAT
Organism: Camellia granthamiana; assembly: GCA_036172215.1. NCBI lineage: Eukaryota > Viridiplantae > Streptophyta > Magnoliopsida > Ericales > Theaceae > Camellia > Camellia granthamiana. Next base: position 137,564,724 of record CM069906.1, on the reverse strand, counting down.
GAGCTACATATCCTGGTTCGCTTTAGCAGTAGGACGACTTACTAGCATTGTAAAACTATAGTGCATAAAACCAGTCTTATCTTCTTCAATAGTTTCAGAAATCTCTTCTACTTGTAATGCAATTTTCTGTTTTCTTTGTTTTTTGGGTTGCGAGTAGGGTACTATAATATTTTGCTTCCCATGCACCGTTTGGTTTCAGAAAACAGTTGGACAAAGAACCTCTTCGGCCTGAACAATTATTATTCTCTATCAAATTCCTATATGTTGCATTTTGAATATGTTAAGTCATGTTCCCTTGTTCTCTTTATGTAATGTTAAAAACCTCGTCCACTGTTTCTCTTGATTCTCTTTGCCTGTCAAAATGATTGAACAAAAAAATTGTAGTATTCTTCGTTGTCACTGCCCCAATCTATCTGCCGCTTGTGTTCCCAAAAATGAGAACACCAGTAATTTTTCCTTTTTTTCTTTTCTGGTAAAAGCCAATGCTAACTAGTGTAATTTATCTTTGTTTATTGTTAAATACAACTTTCTTAGAAAGTGTAACTGAAAATAAAAGGAAATCATGGCTCATAATTAACTTACTTTGTTACACGAGGACAAATAATAGGATCATGTATTTGGACAAGCGTACATACCAAACTTTTAAATTGGTTCATAAAATTCACCATTTCCAGGTTAGGTTATCCCTCCTAAAATGAAACCTTAAGCAAACATCACCTTTGGAAAGTGATAGTGGTGACTTCTAAGTTTGTTCACATGGAACAGAGAAGATTTTCTCAACTGTCTCACCCTGTGACTTGTATGGTTATAAATTTGAATAAGGGAGCATAGGAAAATTGAGGCAATGAGAGTAACTAGTGTCTTCTTAACTTCCAATTGACCAATTCATAGAAGAATTCTCAATTTTGGCATAGATAAGAGTTATAGAAGATTCCAAAGGTAAGATCATTGCAAGAATGGATCTCTAACTTGAGTTTAAGAGAACTTATCAACACTCTCCTCCTTGCATACTTAGTTCTTATTAATGGTGAAACTAAGGATTGTATTCATCCCTCAAGATGTCTTAGGTAGGGAGATCGTCTTTTCATCTATGCTTTCTAGGATATTGTCTTTTTATCTATGCTTTCCAGAGGTGTAGAAGAGGATGTGATACGTGGTCTTTAGGTTGCTCAAGGAAATTAGAGTGTATCTCATCATATTTTTTTATGCAGATGATAACTTGCTTTTTGGGAGGGATACTATGGAGGAAGGACTTAATTTCAAACAAAAAAATATATCTGCATATGAACGAGCCTCTGGTTAGCTGATTAATTATGAGAAATCAGTTCTCTTTTAGTCCGAATGATGCTGATTTGAGGGATCACTTAAAGCAGCTTTTTGGGGTTCCAGTGGTGCAATGTCTTGAGAGGTATTTGGGGTAACCGACTATGGTGGGGAAAGCTTAACAGAGGGTTTTTAGTGGGAAGAACTTCTAGACTAGTGAGTGCCATCTCGGCAAGCTGAACTCAGTTGGTTAGTTGGTAAACTTACAGGAAAAACTTCCAGAACACTGTTAGGACACTTGCTTGGTCTGCTATTACATATAGCAGGAAAGAAATCAAAGAATTTTTAGAGGCTTGTAATGCACCCCAGACCAAGTTTTGCAACAAATCAAATATGATATCGGGATTAAATCTTCTCAGTTTCATGGAGTCAAGCCTTGCGCTTTTAATATCTCGATTTGTAGTAATTGGAATGTCCCCTTACATGTTTTTGAGCAATAACTATTATATTCATTTTGATTGAATTTAGTTGAGTTTTCTCCTCATGTAATGGAAGGTATGAATGCCTTGTTGATGTACTTATCTGTTTTTGGTAATAAAATCTCACTAACCAAAAAAAAAAAAAAAAGAAGATTAATGGAAAGTTTTTAGATCAATTTTATGAAAGGGTTTGGAAGAAGTTACAAGGGTGGAAGGAGAAGGTGGTTTGGGTTTCAAGTCTCCAAGCTTTCAATCTTGCTGTGCTTGCTAAGCGAGGGTGGAGGTTGCTTGTTATCCTTAACTTATGTGGAAAAGTAGTCAATGCAAACTTCAAGGGTGGTTCAATATGTTTAGTGGAAACCTCCATCGGAGAATTTATTTAAAATAAATGTCGATGACATTTTTGAATTCAAGAACTAAATGTTCTGGTATAGGGGTGCTGATCTAGAGACAGTGCAGGGTTGCATATTGTTGCTTCTGCTATGCATTTTGACAATGTGATTATCTGGTTTCAGTACCCGCTGTGAATTATGATGAGGAAGATATTTCAGTTGTAGGTCCTGCTCATGATGAATGCAAGCAGTTATTGAACTCTCTTTCCCTAATGTTTCATGTGCCCATTTTCAGAGAATGCACAATGTTTGTGCCTACTAGTTTGAAAAATATGACTTATGATGGAGGATGATCTAACATGGGCTATTCATTTCTGTAACGCCTCTTGTACTGAAACCTAGACCCTAGCTTCCTACCTTCTAGCCCCTCGTAGCATAGTGAAAACCTCACTCGAGTAATAAGGATATTAGAGAGCTGCTTCACGGCAAGTGAATCGTGAAAAAGCATATGAGAGAAGGAACTGCATGACTACTATATCATGTAGGTTGCTTGGATTGGAAAAGAAATCCGGGTTTAGTCAATCAACAAAAAGCCCAGTCAAAGGAAGAAGTCAATGATGCATTATGCTTTTCTCTTAGCTAATGAAATTGTATTTTCCCATATAAAAAGAAAAAGAAAAAAAAATGAAGTCATATGTTGTCTACTGCAAAATAATTGAGTTGAATACCTAACTATCAAAGATCTAGAATGAGTCACATTTTCTGTTTCAGTACTTCAGCAGTAGTATAACTTGCTAGCATTGTAAAACTAGCGTGAATAAAACTGTCTTATAGTATTTCGCCTCCTCAATTCAATTTCGGCTGGCTCCACGATAGAATTAATCACTTTTGACTCGGGGTTTTTATTTTTTATTTTTTTTTGGTTTGGCCAATAATTCAGATTTCAGAACTTGGGTTTAAGAACTAAGACGTTGCTAATTACAAACACATCACTTAAATTAAGAAAACATGGTTCATAGGCACTTGAAATAATAACAAATGCCTAAACACTTTGAGAGTGCTTGAGAGGGAAAGTGCAGAAGGCAGCCAAGTTGTTAACAAAACTCTTAAGCTAAAGATTGAAACATTTTTTTTTTTTTTTTTTGTAGGGAAGATAAAATACCATAGAGCATAAGAACATAACATAAAGTGACTAGCTCCTCTTATTTCAATCTCCTCACTTGCACATTACTCTTATTTTTCATGCATTTTATTGGAACTTTTTTTCTCACTTTGAGAGTTTATTTGTATTAATTATATGTTGTATTTGATCTTCATTACTATAATTATAATTTATTGAGATTCATTGTAATATCTTATATGAAAAAAAAAACAAAAAACTCTTCCACTTTTGAGAAGTGTAAATTAAATTTTAGAAGTGTAATTTCATGTCATATAATTTGAATTTAAGTTTGAGAAGTCAATTTCAGATAATTTAAAGGGCAATTTATACTTTGCACTTTGCACCAAATTTCACTTTAGTCTCTACACATGGAATAGTGATAGTTAACACCATGTACTTTTAGCCAAGTGCTAATGTCCCCCTTTTATAACTGTCTGTATAAGTCTTTAACAGAAGTTAGTAATGTAACAAACATATGACTACAAAATGAGGACAAAAGAGAAAAATCACACCTATTTCCCGCTTATACACATTTTCGTCCAAAATTTACATCAAATAATGATTGTATTAGGCTGAAACAAAATGTAGATTGCGAACGATTCAGAAGAAGAACTAGGGTTTTCTAAAAATTGGAATCACGAAACTTTATTTTTCATAGTAACACAATCTTTTGTCTATTCTTTTTCCTTTCTCTTTGATTTCTCTGTTATCTTTTTTTGATTTCAAAAGTTCTATTTTCTTACATCTTCATCCTAATTTTCAATATATGAACAAATATATATATTGTATTATATAATTATGTGCTTATTACTAGAGATAAAGTGTGTATTGGTAGGAAATTGGAATGATTTTTCTCCCTTACATTCATTTCATAGTCACATGTTTGTCACATAATTGGATTCTGTTAAAGACTTAAACAATAGAGTAATAGAATGGTGACATTGACAATTGACCAAAATAAGATTTGACCAGAAGTGTAAGGGATGTGCTGTCACGACTTCATGTGTAAGGACTAAAATGGGATTTGACTAGAAGTGTAGGGGATTGACTGTCACGATTTCATGTGTAGGAACTAAAATGGGATTTGGTGCAAAGTGTAGGGGTACGAAGTGCAGTTTACCCTCATTTAAATTAGGTAGTGTTGTAGGGTGTTCTTCTTCTTCAACTCTGGCTTCTGGCAATAACCGTACCTAACAGTCATTATTTATTGGACCAATATGACACAATCTATTAAATTAAGGGACAAAATTAAGCAAATTAAAACAACAAGGACCAAATTGACATCGTGTAAACTACATGGACAATTTGCATAACTAAAATGAAATTTCAAATGAAGGTTAGGTGCCACATTAACAAATTCTGTTTGACTATAGACGACAATTAACGGTGAGGGTAAAATTGATGCAAAATTGAATAGTGTAGATATAAAATTGATGTTATTAAAAGAATATGAGTTGAATTGAGGAAATATCATTTTGTCTCCTAAATTATCACTCGAAAATCAATTCAACCAATATATTTTCAATTATATAAATTTTACACCTAAACTATTCAATTTTGGATCAATTTCACTTCTGTCGTCAACCACTATCAATTTCACCTCAATTTTGAAATTACTATTAGTCGATTAATTTTATTGAAACTAATTTGGAGAATAAACTAGCTACAATTGCACGTGCGCATACACATAGAGTAGCCAAGGAAATTTTGGCTCAATTAGTTTCTTCAAGATCGACTCAAGATAATTTGAGACTTAAAGAGACAATTCTAAATATGGATTTTTTTTTTATATATTTTTAATTATTTTTTTACAAAGTACATTATTTAAAAGTTATTTTTGAGCAAATTTTATTTTTACCCCTATACTTTGCCTCGATAATCAATTACACCCCCAAACTTTGACTATTTTAAATTCCTATCAATTTCACCCCTGTCGTCTATTTCCAAGAAAGACGAAATGGGTGACATGGCCCCCTAAACTTTTGGATTGAGGGAATATACAACGGTTTGGCTGACCACAATCAATTAGATACACTAAGTTTGCTTAGAACTTCCCAAATCGTAATTAGGGTTTTCAATTTGCTCTCAAAATTTCGAAATCAAAGTTGAAAGTCAACAACAATTGCAAAATCATATTGAAATCAAAGGTTGAACAATGGGTTGGGGACTAAGAGAGAAGAATAACGGTGGAGGAAGCGAAACACCTGTATATGGTATGAATTATTTTTTTTCTATTTTTTTTTTTTAAATTTTATTCTTGTTGGAAATCGCATGTGTTGATGTTAATATTATTTTTTTAGGGTGAAGTTTGTTTCTATGTGACATGGACTTTTTAATGAAATTTGTTTATGTTTGTTTCAGTTTAAATGTTTTACTTTAAGAAAATATTTGTTCCTTTGTTTTGGTTTGAAATTGATGAACACACTAAATCTTTGTTTTTTTGGTTGTTTCTATTTCACGTGGATGACTACTGGTTTATTCCTTTTTCTTCTTTTTTTTAAAGTGTAATTTAATAGTACTTTATCACTATGAGTTCCATTGAATAGTTGAACATCTCTGTAGGTTCAGTGTAGTTTAATAGTAATTTCCATTGAAAAATGCAGATGAAGGATCTAGATATTTTACAATCAAAATGCATCATGGGGGTGTGGTTAGGCATATTCCACAGAGGGTTTACAATGATGGTATGGTAAATCATTTTGACTTTTGTCATTCGGATCAAATTTCCATTACAAAGTTATATTACATGGCCAAGGAATTAGGACATAGGCCAAGTAATAACTATTATAGTAAGGTTAGTGGTTATGGTGGCTTGGAGTTGCTAAATTCTGATGCTGATGTATTGATGTTGGAAACATATGTGGATGAAAATAGAGTGATAGATGTTTACATAGGACACAATTTGGATGATAATGTAAGTACACAAATGAGTCAAGTAGGGCCAAGTGTAGAAAGAAGTAAGGGTAAAGGGGTAGTTGTTGATGTTCAAGTGGAAGAAGAGGAAGTTAGTTATACCTATGATCCTGATCAGTCAAACTCATTCTCTAATGAGTCTGAAAAATATAATGACAATGACTATGAGCAAGGTGATGATGATGCTTTATACGATAAGCATGTTGACAAAGATGTGAAATTTGGTGGTTTAGGAAGTAGTAAGGATGTTGGGGGTGATGTAGATGACAATGATGTCCTACAAAGCATGGACAACTCATCTGATGAGCTAAGAAGCCTTGACAACTCCTTTGATGAAGATAGTAATTGCAAGATGATTAAATACCCTATTTTTAGTGAGATTGACATGCACAATCCCACATTCCAACTTCGTATGGAGTTCTACACACATGCTCTGTTTAGGGATGCTATAAAGGAATATGCTATTAAGTGGAGCAAACAAATCACATTTACTAAGAGTGAGAAACAGAAGGTTAGGGCAGAGTGCAAAAGTTGTTGTCCTTGGGTTCGGTATGCTTCTTTTATGAAGAGTGAAGGGGTATATAGGATCAAAACCTTTGTAGATGAACACACATGCAATAGAACATTTGATGTGCCACATGTGAGTAGTAGATGGAATATGGAGATGTATTATTAGGAAAGGATTAGGTTTAACCCTACCTAGCCAATTAAGTCATTGAAAAATCTAGAAATTCCCTAGATGTTGATTTGTGATTATGTATCAATTTTAAGCAGTATATAACAATACCAATCAAACAATTAAGACAAATCGACACAATGATTTTACGTGGAAAAACCACAATTGGACACTTCCAATTGTGATAAAAAACCACGGGCAAAAGCCACAAAACAATCCACTAAAAAGACATAAAGGAATTACACAGGTATACTCTCAATTACCTAGCGAATCCACGCCCGAGTTGAACCAACCCCTATGTGCCTCTTCCAACCCCATCTTCACCTCGGAATTGTCTTGACGTTGAGCCACTCCAGAATCCACCAAAGCTTCAGGCTCGAATTCTTCAGAATCCACCGAAAAACAACTCTCTCTTTTGTGTAGAACAAACAAATAATCCTTTGATGTATACTTTTTAAACCATGAGTTGAATACTCAATCAAAACATCAACGAAAACTAGCAAAATATCCCCAGATATAAACCCTAGAACCCAAGAAGAAGAAGATCTGGAGAAGTCATCCTAAAATTTGACAAAAACACGTACTTATAGAAATCTGAATCGCGATGCTCGCTCGAGCGAAGCTTCTCTCGCTCGAGCGAGGAACCAAAAACGCGTGTTTTCCATAAGTGGCTTCGCTCGAGCCACGCACCCTTCATTCGAGCGTACATTCATCTCTTTCAGGTTTTTACACAGACGCAGCCTTCGCTCGAGCGAGAACTCCTTCGCTCGAGCGAGCAAGGGGGACAGGCAACTTTGAATGCAATTTTGCATTTTGCTTCGGGGGCGCTGCCCTTCGACCCCGCCGTGGTGCTGTCCTGGACCCGCCAAGGGGTGCTGCCCCCTGGACCCCCGCGAGCTGACCGGGCTGCTCGATCCCCGTCATAATCAGCAAAGTGGCAATCTTGAAAGTATTAACATCGCAAACTTCTCTGCAAGGCACAATTCGGGTTGGATTTGCATCTAAACACTCATAGCCTCACTGAAATAAAAAAATGCGAAAAAAAGTACAACTGAAAAGAGTTTTGTCAAACGGGATTGCCAAGAATAAAAACCTAACAGTCATTGATAGACACCATTGCAATAGAGCACAATGTGCAAGTTAACATGCAAGAAGTGAGGACAGCAAAAAGAAAGGCTTTGACAATGATTAAGGGTACTGCAGCTGAACAATTTGCAATGTTTTGGGGTTTTGTAAAAGAGATTAGGAGTATATCTTGGAACAACAATATGCATGAAGGTGAAAGAAGTTCCAAAAATTGATGAAGGGGATGAGCAAGTGTCTAAGTTTAAGAGATTGTATTTGTATTGGGGTCCATTGAAGACGAGTTTCTAGAATGCTTGTAGGCTAGTCATTGGAGTGGATGGTTGCCATTTGAAGGGGCCACATGGTGGAGTGTTGTTGACTGCAATGGGGATACATGCAAATAATTGTGTTTTTCCATTTGCCTATGCCATTGTTGAGAAGGAGAAGAAGAAAACATGGTTGTGGTTTTTGGATTTGTTAGGACAAGATCTCAACATTGTGAATTCCCATTGTTACACTTTCATGAGTAACAAGCAAAAGGGCCTAATTGATGTAGTGGCTGAGCTGTTTCCAAATGCCTCACATAGGTTCTATGTAAGGCATTTGTACAATAATTTCAAGGGTGAACATAAGGGCAGGGTATTGAAAGATTTGTTATGAAAGGCTGCTAGGGCAAGCACTATTGCTGCATTCACCAAAGTCATGCAAGAAGTCAAAGGAGTTGATTGTGCAGCATACAATTGGTTAGCTGAAAGATCACCAATACATTAGAGTAGGAGTCATTTCAGCAGTTTCCCCAAGTGTGACATTTTGTTGAATAATCTGTGTGAATGTTTCAATTCAAGCATATTGCAAGCTAGGGATAAACTTGTGGTCACCGTGTTAGAGAAGATAAGAGTTTTGTTGATGGAAACAGTTCAAAAGAGAAATGAAGTAATGAAGAGTACAACAAAGGCCCTATATATCCTAAGATTCAACATATTTTGGAGAAGGTAAAGAAGAGTGCAGCTGGTTGGATTCCAAGATGGAATGGGCGTTTCCAATTTGAAGTTGTTGGCCCATATAGTGAGCAATATAAGGTGGACCTGAAAGAGTGGACTCGTGGATGTAGGAAATTGGATCTGTTAAGCATTCCTTGTACCCATGCTGTTGCTGCTACTGCTGCAAACTATATAGGTGAAGAACCAGAAGTTTATGCATCAGTACTATATAGTGGAAACTTACTTAAGGATATATGAGAACATGTTGAGTCCAATCAATGGTAGACAAATGTAGCCAAAGAACACGATACGAAATTGTAAGATTATGAGAACAATATTGATCACACAAAATCTTCTCTAAATTCAGTTAGGAAATTAAGGGAGCCCAAGATGAATTTGTTCATGTTGCTTCATTAAGTTAAGAACGAATGAGAAGCAGAGACAACTCGAAGTGTATTTGATAGATTTTGTTGATTCTTTTTTCTTTTCTTTTTTTCTCTACTCCCTCAAATTCCTTCAACATCAGAAATTTTTTGTTTAATAGTGAGCCAAGTGAAATAGCATATGAGATTCTTAAAATGACCCAAAGAGAACAAGGGAACATCACATATCATATTGAAGATGTAACTGAAAGGTATTTTATGAAGAATAATGAATGTTCGCATTCTCTGTCCAATTGTTTTTTGAAACCAAATAATACAAGGGAAGCAAATTATTAAAGAAGAAGCCCGGCCACAACCCAAAAACCAAAGAAAAATGCATTATAACCAGATGAGATTTTTCTGACACTAATGAAGAAGGTAAGACTTGTTTTATGCACTCCAGTGTTACAATGCTAGTAAGTCATACTACTGCTAAAGCGAACCAGGATCTGTAACTTATTCTAGATCTCTGAAAGTTGGGTACTAAGCCCAAGTATTTTGCTGTGGACAACATAAGACAATTCCAGTGAATATTTTTCATTTGTCCAGATTTCAATGGTCAGGCTCAAGAAGCTGCAAAGAGAAAGTGTAATCTTATTTTATATCTAATTCATTTTATGAACAACAACATATTGGATGATCTGTTTGACTACTGAAAAAGGAGAAAGAAAGGAAGAAAAATGGGCTTTCATGACGATAAAGCACATGCAATGCTTCTATGTATTCAAATCTCATGTATGCTTAAGTTTCTAATAGCGAGAATTTTTTAATATCACAAAAAATATAACTTACAGATGATGCCACTAAGATGATTTATTCTAACTCTCATTGTTTCTGCAATAGAAAACATTTGAGAATTTTATAGTTTGCATTGCACCACCACCTAAGAAGCATGGATATTTTTAATAATGTGGCATGTCTGTGTTGGACACTGGCTCTCATCCAAACTTTTTATTTTTTTAAGACCTAGATATGTTTTGAACTCTAGGGAGACACACGTGTCCATAGTTTAGACACACACATGAAGGTAATTATAAATTTAAACCAAATAACTTAAAATACAAAACAAAAACAATGTACATTTATAAGAATTAGTGTTATGTTCTATTTTTTATTTTCTTTGAATGATATATTGACATATATCATAAATAACAAATATATAAACTATATAAGAAATATGTTCCTTGCGTGTCATATGCTACATATATTTTTTTTTTGTTTTAATTGTCATACTGTGTGACCGTTCTTGTAGTGATCCCGATTTCGATCCTTCTTTCATGTTTTGCCACTTCGATTGGGTTGGTCGGGGATCGAGCTGCCCGGTTAGTTAGTCGAGGGGCAGTGCCCCCGAAGCAAAAATGCAAAATGCATTCAAAGTTGCTTGTCCGCTCGAGCGGCCGTTTATGCGCTCGAGCGAAGAATGTTTGGTTTCAGAAGTTTGACCTGTCTGCAAAAGCACTGGGTTAGTGTATTTGACGCTCGAGCAAGGCATTCCACGCTCGAGCGGATCATGTTATATCAGTTCGTGAATCTGATATTTTAGATCACTTTTTCAGTCCCCTCTCTCTCTCTCTAAAACTCTCCAAAATTCCAGATCGGGAGCTTCTTTCTCTAGAAGTCATCTTCTCTCTTTGATTTCTCCAAATCCATTGGGATTTAGACCTAAGTTCTTCACCAAAGTTGGTAATCATCTCAAGGGCTTCGTTGTGTGCAGTGAAGATCGAGTTACGACACCGTTGATTTTGGGGGTTTCATCTCATTTCTTCTTCAAAACTTGAGGTAGGGATTTTCTTAGAGTTATATATATATATATATTTTTGCAAGATCTATATGATTTTCGAAATCATCTTTCGATAGCTTTGAAAATTGATTGTTGATTCAAAAAGTTGGGCGATTTTGAAAGTGGGTTTGTCTTTTGTTCTTTCAAAATGATCTTATGGGTTTTGATCTTCATTGATTGAAGAAAAGATGATTTTAGAAAGTTTTCTTTCAAAGGATTTGAGTTGTATAGTTTAGTTAGAAAACCTAGAATTTGGAAATTTTTTTAAAAGAGACTGAAAATCTATGAATGATATTATTGTATTTATTTTGTGTGTCAAAAAAAATGGATGTTTGGAAATTTTCTTATTTATATTTATATAGATGATGAATTTCAGGGAATATGAGAATTGTTGTTCATTTTGGAAATTATTGTTCAAAACGTTGAAATAGTCTTGAAATGACTAATTGTTGAGGATACTTGAGAAGAGGGAATTGTGTTATTCCTTGGATGATGAATTGGAATAAAAGTATTTATAATCATATTGTGTTATTGGCATAACAATTCATTTGATTACATTAAACTTTGAAAGTTGATTTGAAAACTTGCATTGAGAAAAGAATGTTGAGAAACAAGTTTACATGAAATGGTTTTGGGATAAATACGTTGGTAAGTCTTGATAGGTGGTGTAGATGATATTGAATAAGTTGGCCTGAGAGTCTAGGGTGAAATACCGAAAACCCGCGCAGATAGGTCTCGAGCCTTCCGGTTAATATCGGTAAAAATGACAATTTGGTGGTACTTGTATAGTCTTCTTGCAGACACCGACCTAGGGATTACTAGAGTCGTATTTACCGCCCTTGAAATAAATTGTTAAGTTTTGTTAAGTTTTGAACAATTGAAATTGCATAATATCATTGAGCATGGTTTTCAAAAGATGAAAATGTGATTTATCTTCAAAAAGGGGCATAGCATGGCATGTACATTTCATTTCTTGAGACTTATATAAAAGGTATATACTTTGTTAAGGATTTCTTACTGGGCTTTATGCTGATCCTATGGGATTTTTGTGCAGAAAAAGATGTGGTGATGCCGTCTAACTAAAGGCGAGGAAATGTATGTTGAGAGTACGAGACTCTCATTTTACCGTGACTCTATGTATAAGCCAAGGGTTGCATGTGTGTGGGTTTGAATAATCGTTTTGTGTAACCAGACTCAAGCCTTGGAAACTTATAAACCCTTGGGCGTATTTATTTGTTTATTTACTTGTTGTTGGATTGAGGTATTGTTGCATGAAGAACTATTGTATCATGTAATGTAAGTTTGGAGATTTATATTCGGTTTTCCTTGAATGAGCCATGATTATTGTATTATCATTTGGGCTAGAAATTTTGGGCGTTACAACTTGGTATCAGAGCTACCCGGTTTGAATACTTGGAGCTCGTGGGAAGTGGTTGTTTAACCACAGTGGGTTCATTTAGCATGCTTAGGAAGTGTTATGCATTTTTGTGACTATAGGATAACATGTTTATGTGACTAAATGGGTATGGGATTGGACTTTGGGGATGTTGTTTGCGCCTGTTAAATTTCTTGAGGTCTTATTAGAAGGGTACTTGATTAATACTCATTCTACTAAGAATTCTTAGTTTTTCGTGGGACGAATCTCATCATAAGAGTATAATTCGTTTGTGTTTACATGACTAAGTGCTTATTTGGAGTGAAATTGAATCGTGTATATGGTAGAGAAATATATGGGATTGTTGTAGTTGAACGTGTGAGTCAAGTTACGAGCACATATGAGTTAATGTGCTAAATTATTTCTCTTATGTCCTTTATTAGGATGTCAGGAATGGGTCAAGTCCGTGGTGGTAGAGGCGGGAGGCGTAGTAGGGCTCGCCGAGGTGTGCATGAGGTACCGGTCCATAGGATTCCGGTGTAAGAAGAAGGGTTCGGCCAAACTAATATGGCCGAGCAAGCAGGCCTAGCTAATGTGGCCGAGCAGGTGGGACAAACGGGTCAAACCGCAATGGGGGCCCTAGCTCGAGAAATGGCAGGGGCTTTAAGAGAGTCTATGAACTTGTTGAGGATGGAAAATCAAGCTCGAGAGAATACCGCGGAGTCAAGGGCGAGTTTCCTTACTAGAGAGTTCTGCGGGCCAAACCGAATGAGTTCCATGGTGGTCCCGAGCCTAAGAAAACGGATGAGTGGCTCGAACAAACTGTGAAGACATTTGAGATGCTTCACATCGAAGATAGTGAACTAAGAGTCACTCTAGCGAGTTACTATCTTAAGGGAGACGTGGGTCAATGGTGGAAATATGCCAAGGGTAGAGTGGAGCTGACATGGGAAGCCTTTGTGGTTACTTTCCGTGATAAGTACATACCTCCCACTGCTAGGGAGAGATTGAGGCAAGAGTTTAAAGACCTCAAACAACTTGACATGCCCGTGGCCGAGTTTGAGGCGATCTTCTCTAGTTTGTCCAGATTTGCACTAGAGTTGGTGACAACGGAAAAACGCCGTTGCATTGAATTTGAAAAGAAATTGAAAACAAAAATTATCTCCAAGCTTGTCGGAAATATGATTCGGGAATATGACCATCTTGTGGAGACGGCGACACACGTAGAAATTTCCATACAAACCAAGAAGGAGAGGCTTCGAAGTTCAAGGTCTAAGGGCCAAGAGTCTCAAGAAGACTATAGGCAAAACAAGAAGAACAAGAACACCTATCCATCCCAGTCCCAATCACAGCAGTCTAGATCCACTTTTCCTTTGCCTAGTGTGGGTTCGGAAAAAAGTGCATCGAGTAGCTTCTCGTGTTTCAAATGTGGCCAACCGAGTCACAAATCCTTCTCATGCCCACATAAGGGAGGAGGGCAGTTAATGTTACCACTACCTAACCGATCTCAAAGTCAGTCTCAGTCTCAGAATAAAGGTCAAGGGTTTAATTGTTATCAGTGTGGTCAGCCGGGGGATATGAAGAGAACTTGCCCACAGTTGGGAGGCGCATCTAGCGCATCAGGGTCGAGACAGACTCAAAGCCACCAACAGGCTCAATCAGTCCAAGCTTCGCGAGTTCATCGGGGAGCCGCTTCGGCTCAGTCAGTACAACAAGCCTATGCTCCGAGAGGGGAGCAATTCAATCAAGGGCCACAAGGGCACGTGTATGCTGTTACCGTGCCAAAGCAGTTGCCAGAATCCTCAGTTGTGATAGGTATTTTTGTTGTGTGTAATTCTTTGGCTAATGTATTGATAGACACGGGTGCGTCTCATTTATTTATATCTACTGCATTTGCTTCTGCATTGGGGTTAGAGGTAGCACGATTAGTGCCTCCACTCAGAGTAAAGTCACCTGTTGGGGGTACAGTTGATTTAGACCGGGGTTGTCGTGATTGTGAAATAGAAGTTGCCGAGCGTCGACTTCCGTTTGCTTTTGTGTTGCTAGATATGTCGAGTTTTGATGTCATTTTAGGTATGGACTGGTTGTGTTCTTATCAAGTTGTGATTGATTGTTACCGTCAGAGAGTTACAGTGTGCACTTCGGGTGGTGATCGTTTCTATTTTCTGGGGAACCGAGTTGATAGAGCCTTGTCGCCAGTTGTTGACCCTCGTAGTAGGAGCAAGCTTAGTGGCTTTCGTACAACTCTCTAAAATAGTGAGAGTGACGGGACTCATGTTGAGTTACCAAGGGTAGTTTGTGAATACCCGGATGTCTTTCCAGAAGATCTTACTAGTTTACCACCTCACTGGGAGATCGAGTTCTCCATTGGATTAGTGCCTGGCACGGCACCGATTTTCATGTCACCGTATAGATTTGCACCCGCCGAATTGCATGAGTTGAAGATTCAACTTCAAGAACTTTTAGACAAGGGCTTCATTCGCCCTAGTACATCGCCTTGGGGAGCGCCGGCTCTCTTTGCGAACAAGAAGGATGGGTCATTGCGGTTGTGTATTGATTACCGCAAGTTGAATAGAGTTATAGTTAAGAACAAGTATCCTCTACCTAGAATAGATGATTTGTTTGACCAACTTAGAGGGTCTCGTTGCTTCTCAAGAATAGATTTGAGGTCGGGGTACCATCAGTTGAGAGTCCGGGAGGAGGACATTCAAAAGACGGCCTTTTGAACTCGTTATGGCCACTATGAATTCCTTGTAATGCCTTTTGGGTTGGCCAATGCACTGGCTTCCTTTATGGATTTGATGAATAGAATTTTTCGGGAATGCTTGGACTGTTTTGTGGTCGTCTTTGTGGACGACATCTTGATTTATTCAACCTCTGAAGAGGAACACGAGACTCACTTGCGGGTAGTGCTGGGTTTACTTAGTGAGCACCAATTGTATGCCAAATTTGAAAAATGCGAGTTTTGGTTAACAGATGTGAAGTTTTTGGGGCATGTAGTATCTAAAGAGGGAGTGGCTGTGGACTCCTCAAAGATAGATGTCATACAGGATTGGGAACAACCCAAGAATGTTTTTGAAATCTGGAGTTTCTTGGGATTAGCGAGGTATTATCGACGTTTTGTAAGGGACTTCTCTAGACTAGCTGTACCTTTGACTAGGTTAACTAGAAAGGGTATCAAATTTGTGTGGAGTGAGGCTTGTGAAAAGTCATTCCAAGAGCTTAAGACTAGATTGACTACCGCATCAGTTTTGATAATTCTGGAAAGGGGTTTGAATTACACTGTCTATTGTGATACGTCCGGGGATGGACTTGGTTGCAAGAGGGAAAAGTTGTGGCCTACGGTTCACGACAATTGAAAACTCATGAGAAAAATTACCCTACCCATGATCTAGAATTAGCAGCGGTGATTTTTGCTTCGAAAATTTGGAGGTATTACTTGTATAGTGAGAAGTTTGAAGTCTTATCCGATCATAAGAGTCTAAAGTATTTGTTTTCTCAAAAAGACTTGAATTTACAACAACGGAGGTGGATGGAATTTATGGAGAATTATGACTTTGAGTTACACTATCATCTAGGGAAGGCCAATGTGGTGGCTGATGTTTTGAGTCGAAAATCTGTGAGCAGTTTGGCAAGTGTGACCATTTGGGAATGGGATATGCTAGATGTTATTGGCAACTTTGATTTGCACTTAGGTGAGTCCGGAGAGAGTGCTACTTTGTTTACTTTGAATGCTCAACCTACCTTAGTTAGTAAGGTCATAGAGGCACAACGAGGAGACCGTGATATGAAATCAATCCGTGTTAAGATTTCCAATGGGAAGGAAGAGAAAGGTTTGAATGTTCACTCGGATCTGAGTGTACGCTACCTAGACTGTTTGTTTGTACCAGAATCTTGTAGAGAGGAAGTACTTCGGGAGTTCCATCACTCATGCCTTGTGGTACACCCGGGAGGCACTAAAATGTATCATGATCTTAGTCGTCAGTTTTGGTGGAGGGGTATGAAACGGGATGTCGCTTTATTTGTATCGAAGTGCCTTACTTGTCAACAAGTGAAGGCTGAACACTAAAGACCAGCGGGTTTATTACAACCCTTACCAATAGCCGAGTGGAAATGGGAGCGTGTTACCGTGGATTTTGTAGTTGGGCTTCTTAGAACACAACGAGGCAATGATGCCGTTTGGGTGATTGTTGATAGGTTGACTAAGTCTACACATTTTATTCCGATGTGCACCAGCAACTCAGTTGAACGCTTGGCAGAGTTGTACATTAGAGAGATAGTTCGACTTTATGGAGTCCCTGTGACTGTTGTGTCGGATAGGGATCCTCGTTTTACTGCCCGGTTATGGAAAAGCCTTCAAGAGGCGTTGGGAACTAAGTTGACTCTTAGTACCTCTTATCATCCTCAAACCGATGGACAGTCAGAACATACCATTCAAATTTTAGAGGACATGCTTAGAGCTTGTGTCCTTGATTTTAAGGGGCCTTGGAAAAGGCACTTACCATTGATTGAGTTTGCTTACAACAATAGTTACCAAGCTAGTATTGGGATGGCACCATTTAAGACCTTGTATGGCCGACCTTGTAGATCACCGGTTTGTTGGGCCAAAGTGGGTAATGCACCATTACTAGGTCCGAAAATTGTTAAAGAGACAACCGAGAAAGTTGTTCTCATTCGGAAGAGGTTAGCTACATGCCGATAAGAGGAGACGACCTTTATCTTTTGAAGTTGGTGACCATGTGTTTCTAAAAATCTCACCAAGGCGAGGTTTGATGAGATTTAGTAAGAGTGGTAAATTATCTCCAAGGTTCATTGGGCCTTTTGAGATCTTAGAGCGAATTAGGGAAGTGGCATACCGGTTACCTTTACCGCCACAACTTTCGGGAGTCCATAACGTATTTCATGTATCTATGCTTAGGAAGTATGAACCCAACCCTTCTCATGTTTTTGATTGGGTTGACTTGGAGGTAGATGAGGATGCTTCTTATGAAGAACGACTGGTTCAAATATTAGATACCTGGGAGCAACTGCTACGGGGCAAAATTATACTGTTGGCAAAGGTGTTGTGGAGACACCAGGGGGTTGAAGAAGCGATGTGGGAACATGAGCCAGAAGTCTGCTCCAATTACCCGGATTTGTTTGAAAATGCTTAAGTTGCTTTTCTTTGTAATATTCCCTAATGTTGAGGGAAACGTATTTAAAATTGTTGACCACATGTTGATATGTGCGTTGTTGTTTTAAGCATAAGGTTGTTGAGAGTTGTCATTACTTTTTAGGAAATTTCATGTTTGTGCATATTTGGGAGGTTGTTGTTAATGAGATAACCATGGTGGAAATGGTGGAATTTGGTTGAGAGTTAGTATTGTGATTTGAAAATGAAATAGCGTCGCTTTGATCGCTAGAAACCACTTTATTTGGGTAGTTTGATTTGAAATTTCGGGGACGAAATTCTTTAAGGAGGGAAGGTTGTAGTGATCCTAGTTTCGATCATTCTTTCATGTTTTGCAACTTTGATTGGGCCAGTCGGGGATCGAGCTGACCGGTCAGCTCGCGAGGGTCCAAGGGGCAGCTTCTCTTGGCAGGTTCGAGGGCAGCGCCCTGGCGGGGTTGCCCCCCGAAGCAAAAATACAAAATGCATTCGAAGTGGCTTGTCCGCTCAAGTGGCCGTTTATGCGCTTGAGCGGAGATGTTTGGTTTCAGAAGGTTGACCTGTTTGCAAAAGTACTGGGTTAGTGTATTTGACGCTCGAGTAGGGCATTCCACGCTCGAGCGGACCATGTTATATCAGTTCGTGAATATGATATTTTAGATCACTTTTTTAGTCCCCTCTGTCTCTAAAACTCTCCAGAATTCCAGATCATGAGCTTCTCTCTCTAGAAGTCATCTTCTCTCTTTGATTTCTCCAAATCCATTGGGATTTAGACCTAAGTTCTTCACCAAAGTTGGTTATCATCTCGAGGGCTTCGTTGTGTGCAGTGAATATCGAGTTTTGACACTGTTGATTTTGGGGGTTTCATCTCATTTCTTCTTCAAAACTTGAGGTAGGGATTTTCTTAGAGTTATATATATATATTTTTGCAAGATCTATATGATTTTCGAAATCATCTTTCGATAGCTTTGAAAATTGATTGTTGATTTAAGAAGTTGGGCGATTTTGAAAGTGGATTTGTCTTTTGTTCTTTCAAAATGATCTTATGGGTTTTGATCTTCATTGATTGAAGAAAAGATGATTTTGGAAAGTTTTCTTTCAAAGGATTTAAGTTGTATAGTTTGGTTAGAAAACCTAGAATTTGGAAATTTTTTTAAAAGAGACTAAAAATCTATGAATGATATTATTGTATTTATTTTGTGTGTCAAAATAAATGGATGTTTAAAAATTTGCTTATTTATATTTATATAGATGATGAATTTCAGGGAATATGAGAATTGTTGTTCATTTTGAAAATTATTGTTCAAAACGTTGAAATAGTCTTGAAATGACTAATTGTTGAGGATACTTGAGAAGAGGGAATTGTGTTATTCCTTGGATGATGAATTGGAATAAAAGCATTTATAATCATATTGTGTTATTGGCATAACAATTCATTTGATTACATTAAACTTTGAAAGTTGATTTGAAAACTTGCATTGAGAAAAGAATGTTGAGAAACAAGTTTACATGAAATGATTTTGGGGTAAATACGTTGGTAAGTCTTGATAGGTGGTGTAGATGATATTGAATAAGTTGGCCGGAGAGTCCGGGGTGAAAAACCGAAAACCCGCGCGGATAGGTGTCGAGCCTTCCGGTTAATACCGATAAAAATGACAATTTGGTAATACTTGTATAGGCTACTTGCAGACATCGACCTAGGGATTACCAGAGTCGTATTTACCGCCTTTGAAATAAATTGTTAAGTTTTGAACAATTGAAATTGCATGACATCATTGAGCATGATAGTTTTCAAAAGATGAAAATGGGATTTATCTTCAAAAATGGGCATAACATGGCATGTGCATTTCATCTCTTGAGACTTGTATAAAATGTATATACTTTGTTAAGAATTTCCTACTGGGCTTTATGCTTACCCTATGGGATTTTTGTGCAGGAAAAGATGTGGTGATGCCACCTAACTAAAGGCGAGGAAATGTATGTTGAGAGTACGAGACTCTCATTTTATTGTGACTCTATATGTAAGCCAATGGCTGTATGTGTGTGGGTTTGAATAACCGTTTTGTGTAACCAGGCTCAAGCCTTGGAAACTTGTAAACCCTTAGGGGTATTTATTTGTTTATTTACTTGTTGTTGAATTAATGTATTGTTGCATGAAGAACTATTGTATCATGTAATGTAAGTTTGGAGATTTATATTCGGTTTTCCTTGAAAGAGCCATGATTGTTGTATTATCATTTGGGTTAGAAATTTAGGGCGTTACAGTTCTTCTTAACCACCACAAATGAAAAACTTCGCTCTAATAGCAGACACCAAGAAAAATCTGGTAAGTCATAGTATTGGTTTCCAACTTTGCTGTGCTAAGTGATGTTGTCACTTCAAATATTGAAGACATTTACTACTTTTAACTCACTATATAATGGAAGACAAAATCAAATTTCTTAAAAATTTCATATAATTAATTTGTAATTTTTTCAAACAATGATTCATATTCAATTTTCTCAGACCATGGTCGGTTGTCAATTCCCACAGCTACCAGTGTTGCAATTTACCTTAATGATGTTCAGATAAAGAACAAACTGAAAAATAAAACAACACAATAGCAGAAGATAAAACCATAGACCTCCACATGAGAAGGCAACGTCGATCTTTACAGGATTCCAAGTGCCAGTAACTTAGTGATGATACCAACTTTAACCTTACAAACTCAAACAACATGATAATGTCTTGATTTTAAATAAAATCATGTCAACAAAGTTTTTCAGTTTCTTTTTTGTTAATAGCATTTCTATTCAATTGAAGAGCATTTAGAACCATTCCATCCAACCACATCGCAAGAAGGTCAAAAAAAGGCATAATTGTTCCAACATCTAAGACATTCTCAAACAGGAGATAAACTTTCAACGAATTGAAAGTAATTAGGAAAGCCATAACAGCAAACAAATAATGGACGAAAGTCACCTTGGGGAATCATCTGATGAAGCACCTTCGATGTCTTGCACTTGAGATTATAATAAACAATCATTCCAGCAGTGGCCAACACCAGTGCAAAATCATCCTCCTCCTTCACAACACATATCACATGATATATATAGCTTTCTCTTTTGAAATCTATATCAGACAATAAAGGAGATGTCTGTCTAAGATTAACGCAGCACTTCAAAACCCAATCAAAGGTCCCTTTCCATCTCGAGGATTTTGAATTGCATAGCAAAGCTCGAAGGCGAGTGAATAAGAATCAAATTACCATCACATTCTCCATAATAACTAATATCGTCTATAGAAACAATTTTAGGCTCTGGAGAAATAGGGGTTTTTAACAGCTTCTCTTCATCAACATCAAATCTAAAGTGACATTCACCGTCACCTTCTTTCAACCAATGAATTGCTCCATTCCAAAACACCCCTTCAACACGTATACCCAATGGTTCACCGACGGTAACCAGTTTCCAAGACGCAGTCTCCGAAGAGTAGATTTCAAATTCATCATAAGGGCGATACAAAACAACTTTGTAGTGAGGTGAGTTTGAAGGATCAAAAGCCAAGAAACTAGCAAGAAATTCACATTTAGGAAGTTGAGGAAGAAGAGTGTATTTCTGGGTAGTCGGATTACAAACAATCAACCTTAGTTTATAATTATTAGGATTGCCAAGAGTGCGATCATTGATGCACAAGAGTAAGCCATTGCAAGAGTCTTGAATCTTAATTGGAAAGCCTTGTCTAACAGTGTCGAGGAAGGAGAGTGAGGGAGGATTTTGGTGGGAGTGAAGCGAGACAGAGTTAACTGGTTCATAATAGTTGTAGTACTAGTATAAGCCAGAGATTGAGAGATTGTGATTTCAACGAGAGTGGTTGGAGGCAAACTGAGAATTAGAGATGAGATGGAGCCAATACTTGGAGACGGACTTGAAAGTGAGTAGGGATTTGGGAGGAACGCGTAAAAGGATATCTGAAAGGAGATCAACATTGCTAGCAATCACTTCTTCTGATGCCGGTGGTGAGGTTTCCGATGAAGTAGAACCGCTGATCGCCTCTGTTCTCTTCGCCATTTTTGGCTCTGCGAAGAGATGTGAATAACAGGAAATTATATAAATTATTCAATAAGATTCTTATTGTGCCCAAAAAATGAAGTTTTAAAAAATATGGTAGTTATTTTTTGAGAAAATATCTATCTATTCTATACACTATATATATGTGAGCACTTAGATTGGTTTATGGAAGCTTTGTCTCTTTTCATGCTAAGTGTCCAGTGATCTTCAAAAAAAAAAAAAAAAAAAGAGATTAGGGAAGAGAATGGGCTAAGACTTAAACTCAAGACCACAAATTTAATAAGGAAGATTTTTATCACTTGATATTACAACCAATATATGTTAAATATTTTATTTATTTAACTTGCACACGCATTATGTATGTCAACCACTAATATATATATATATATAAACACTTGGATTGATCAAGTGTCCAGTGTTCCCACTATAACATGCCACTTTCTTTTCTTTTCTTTTCTTTTAAGAGGTTATTACCCCATTCATAGATATTTTTAAATGTCTTAAATTTATTTACTATCAACAAGTTATACATGAGGGGCAGAAAGTACTCTAGCAATCCTAAATATAAACATGATTAAGTTGAAGTATAGCAAAATTGTGCAAAATTAAAAAGCCAAAGTAGTTTAATTATGCATGTGTTGAATATAGCATGTATTCGTTGTAATTTATTCAGTTATATATATTTTAAGAATTTGTATCAAAATGTTTGGTGTAATATATATTTTATAAAGTGGAATTATTTTAAATAAATTCAAAACTAAGAGAAAAATATTTGGGCAAATTACAAACACCCCCCTCGAGTTTTGGTGAAAATACAGATTCCCCCTTGAGGTTTGAGAAATTACAAATTGCCCCCTGAATGTCAAATTTGCATAACAAATTAGGGGGGAATCTGTATGAAAATAAAAACCTCAGGGGGCAATTTGTTATGGAAATATAAACCTCAGGGGGCGAGATGTAATTTCTCAAACCTGAGGGGGGGAATTTGTATTTTCACCAAACCTTGAGGGGGGTATTTGTAATTTGCCCAAAATATTTCTACTTTTTACTTTCTAATATATATTTTTTATAATTTTACACAGTTAAACGTTCCACAAATCATTATGTATTGCAATGATTGTACAAAATTAGATTTATATAAATTTAAGTTTAAATTTCAAACTCTCTAAAAGTATCAGTTTAGATATGATAATTATTATTATAAATTTTTTCTTAAAATATACTCCCATAGTTGTGATGTAACATTATTTGAAATTTATTTTTTGTATTATTTGTAAATAATTCTTAAGTGGTAAAGGAAACATTACACCTAAATCTTTCCATGTTATTCCTCTTAGAATTTAAAACACAATTTTGGAAACGTTTCTATATCAGTCTTAGGAAATAATATAATTAAAGAAAATTTATAAAGTCATTATTAAGTGATTTCCATATTAGTCTTTGGAAACAATTTAATTAAAGAAAATTTGTAAAGTCTTTATTAATGTATTAATTGACTTTTGTAGGTGTCGGGTTTCATTTTCCAAATTAAGAATTATTTACAAATAATACAAAAAGAATTATTGTCAAATAATATTGCATTGCAAATATGATAACATAATTTAAGAACAATGATATGGAAAGGCTAATATGGAAAGATTTTCAAAATTATATTTTGAATTACGTACACTAGCTACAAACCCATGCTATGAACGGAATGATCTTTTTTAGAAAATAAAATATTATATAATAAAAATAATTCATCTTATTTATTTGAACTCTATAAAGCAATTTATATTAAAACAAAATAATTCAATAATTTTAAGCTAACTATTAACATTTAATTATCAAAAGAATATCAAATTTGGTTAAGAACTCTTATATTCTACATTGGTTATGTAAATTATCTACTAAGTATATTTGATAAATGGGCAACAACCAAGTTAGGATCAGATTAAGCTAAACTACATAGAAAGATTATATGTCAACTCAACCCCAATACAACATCATGATTAATATAACCATCCTAAAACTTGACCCAAAAAAAATTTTAAATTTCAAGCTTGCTCAATTAATCTATTATACATGCTAGGATTATAATTGTTTTTTTTGGGAGGTGTCTTGGAGTGCTTTTAAATAATTGGGCAAATTACATTTTATCCCTTCAACTATGTTGATAATAGATGTTAGGTTTTTATTATTTGCAACCCCATTTGACAAAACTCCTTTGAGTTGTAATTTTATTTGCATTTTTATTTCAGTGAGGTTATGAGTTGTTAGAGGCGAATCCAACCCGAATCGAGCTTTGCAGAGAAGTTTGTATTGTTAATGCTTTCAAGATTGCCACTTCGCTGATTATTACGGGAGTCGAGTTGCCCGGTCAGCTCACGGCCGAAACAAAATGCAAAATTGCATTCAAAATTGCATGTCCGTCGTTGCTCGCTCGAGCTAAGGAGTGCTCGCTCGAGCTAAGGAATGCTCGCTCGAGCTAAGGCTTTCTCGCTCGAGCCAAGGAGTTCTCGCTCGAGCGACAGATTGCGTCCACACAAAAACCTGAGAGAATTGATTGGTCGCTCGAGCCAAGGATTCGTCGCTCGAGCCAAGGCACTAGTAGAAATCATGAAAACTAAGCTCCTTGCTCGAGCGAGAAAATCTTCGCTCGAGCGAGCTTCAAAATCCGGATTTCTTAAGGAGTTGGTTTTCTTCCAAATCTAGGATTACTTTTGATTTTCTATAAATACTTGGTTTTCTCCCAAAGCTAAGGGTACTTTTTCCAGATCTTCTTTTTGGTTCTTAAGGTTTATATCTGGAGATATTTTGTTAGATTTTCTTTGATGTTTTTATTGAGTATTCAACTCATGGTTTAAAAGAGAGTACATCAAAGGTTTTGTTTGTTATGCAAAAGAGAGAGTTGTTCTTCGGTGGATTCTGAAGAATTCGAGCCTGAAGCTTCGGTGGATTCTGGAGTGGCTCATCAGAATGGTGAAGATGGGGTTGGAAGAAGCACATAGAGGTTTGTTCAATTAGGCGTTGTGGATTCGCTAGATAATTGAGAGTATACCTGTGTAATTCCTTTAAATCTTCTTAGTGGATTGTTTTGTGGCTGTTACCCGTGGTTTTTTTATCACAGTTAGAGGTGTCCAATTGTGGTTTTTCCACGTAAAATCGTTGTGTTTCTTTGTCTTGATTGTTTGATTAAGATTGTTATATTCTGCTTAAAATTGATACATAATCACAAATCAACATCTAGGAGGTTTCTAGATTTTTCAATAGAGATGAACAAGGTAAATGATTGTTATTTTAAAGACATTGATAAGTCAAAAAATAAAATAAAATAAAAAAAGAGCAAAATTTATATGTAAATAAATCTTCACAATAGAACGGAGATTGTATTTATACCTAAAAAATCATTAAGTACTCCCAATTTTTAAGTATATTCTGTTTAATTATTTAAAATTTTATTTTACTCTCATTATACCCTATTATTTTTCCTAAATTACCCTCAAGGTAAACCCAAATAATAAATAATAAATAAACTAAAAAAACTAAACTATTTCAAAAACTTTTCAATACAGAAAATAATTCTCAAATACCAAAAAAAAAAAAAAAAAAAAGGCCCCAACTTATAAGCACATAAGTATTATAAATACAGAAAAACCCAAACTTTTACATAAACATCATAAAACTTTTCAATACAGGAAAAAAAACTTTTACATTATAAATTATCCACAATAATGTTCGTGGAAAAGTAAAAACCAAACTTATAAGCACATAAGCATCATGCACTAACAAGAAATAGTAGTTCTCAAATAATGTACTATTTAAATTATAAAATAAGAACAATTCCAATAATATGTTATTTTTAATCTAACTACTGAACCCTTTAATTTTTGTCAAAAAAAAGATATAGAAAATAATTGATAGTGCTTTACAAAAATTGTGAAATCCCTTTTATATGAATACTTACCTCCTTTTTGATGGGTTGCTTCAAAAAATTATTTTGATTATTATTCTCATATATTAT
Source organism: Camellia granthamiana (assembly GCA_036172215.1). Classification (NCBI taxonomy): domain Eukaryota; kingdom Viridiplantae; phylum Streptophyta; class Magnoliopsida; order Ericales; family Theaceae; genus Camellia; species Camellia granthamiana. The sequence goes on along the minus strand of CM069906.1, from coordinate 137,539,076 downwards.
TTGATTTTATTCAAACTTTCTTCTAAGGTTTGGGATTTCAAAATAATAAAAAACGATGATATTGATGATGACGGTGAGTTTCGGTAGAGTGGATTGAAGTTTTGGAGAGAGGATGAAGACGAAGAAATAATTTTGATCTCTTAGGAAAGAAGATACAGAGATTTGAATAAGAATAACTGATTAGGTTAAACCATGAGGAAAAAAAAATTTATTTTAGAGTTTAATATGTGTTGTCCTCATTAGAAAATTATATATTAAAATATAATAAGAATTAAAATTTATAAATTTAAATTAGACACACTGAAACAAATTTTATGCTCAAATAGAATCTTTCCAATAGAACTGGTCGTAAATCTTCCAAAATGTTTTTTTTTGTCTTCCATCAATAAAATAGCCGTCCAGTAGCCGAAAAATGTTTTGCCTTCCATGACATTAAGATGGGCCCACCCAATGGTCCAAAAATACATTGCTTGTTATGCATAAACAAAAGCTCACTTGGCCCACCAAGTGAGATTGTTGTACTATATATTTTTCAGAAATTTCAATTTTTAGTTATGTGGCCAACTAATAGTCAGGATTTAACAATTACATAAAATAAAAAAAAAAAAAATAATAGAGGAATGACAATGCATTATTTGCGGCCACGTGATATTTCTGACCCATATGAGACAATGCACTGCTTGATGAGCACACAGCCAATAGCGTGCTTAAAATTCAAAGTTTCTAAAAGCTCAAGTTAAACCCTTTCAAAAACATTTAAAATAACTTACCCAAAAAAAGAACATTTAAAATAATGAGATAAAGCCTAAAATTTTTAGAAAATATCAAATTAGTGATATTTTTAAAAAATAATTACAAAAAAAATAAATTTTATGAACATTAATAATTAAAATCTTAAAATTTTTCATGAGTATGTAGTTATTTTTTGAAAGTTTCACCGGGGTATGATTGCTCCCCAAATTTTTACCAAATGAGAAGGATCCCTTCTAATCTAGATTTTAGACTGAAAGGTGTTGTTTGGGTCCGTAAGACTCACTACAGGTTTCGTTTCAATGATCCGAACTGTTCATTATGTCGAGCACTCCGTATATTTCACAAATACAAAAAATTAAGTCGATCCGATAATTATAACTTATTCAATTTATTGCATTTGTCACTAAAAAAATATATGATTTATTTTTAAAAACACAATTGTTGTCTATTTTTTAAGTGAAAAATTAAACAAATTACAATTACCGAACCTACTTAAATTTTTTTTTTTTATAGATGAAATACACAAAATGTCCGATAAAATGAATGATTTGGATCATCAAAACAAGATCCGTGGTGGGCTCTACGGATCTAAACAACACCCTCCTGATCAAAATCTAGACTAGAGCGAATCCTCCTCCTTTATGAAATTAATCTTATCATTGGAAATTTAGCTTTTCTTAAAGCTATGGACAAATTTAAATTGATTTTTAAATTTAAAAAAAAAAAATCAAACCAAATCAAAACCTACTTTGAAATTGAAAGCTACGGTTGACTTGATTCTGATCAAATTTGTTTTAATTTCCATTTGAACTTGCCGACTTGGATACATAGACAACCCATTGTATTGGGTACAATACAACCATTCGGATATGTTGACATAACCCATTCTATTGAATGCAGTCATATAATTTTATAATTTGATTTAAATTTTATTTTAATTCTTATTATTTTAATTTAAGTAATTTGGTCTTCACATTTCTGATTCATTTTTAATTTGGCCAATCTTTGACTTAAAAATAGGAAAACTTATGTGTGAGTCCTACTAAGTGCACTTATTGTCTAGTAAATCCGATGATAATTAATGACATTTTTCATCATACACTATTAGAAAACGTCACTAATTATTGATTTTAGTGACAGTTTGAAAATTCCACCACAAAAAATATTATTAATCATAAATTTTAGCAACAGTTTGAAACAATCGTCACAAAAAAAGTTACTAATTTTTTACTTTCAGCAAAAATTTGAAAATTTTGTCGCAAAAAAGTCACTAATGGTAAATTTTAATGACAATTCCTAAAAACCATGATCCAAAAAAAAAAGTCACTAATTATCAATTTTTATACAAAATGTCATAAAAAATTATTTTTAGCAGCGATTGTCCAATAGATCATATAATAATTATGACATTTTTCATCATACACTATTAAAAAACGTCACTAATTGTTAATTTTCAATGATAGTTTGAAAATTCTATCACAAAAAATGTCACTAATTTTAAATTTTAGCGACAGTTTAAAAAAACCGTCACAAAAAAAGTTAATAATTTTTAACTTTCAGCGACAGTTTGAAAATTCGTCACGAAAAAAGTCACTAATTGTAAATTTTAACGACAATTTATAAAAACCGTGACAAAAAAAAAAAGAGAAAGTTATTGATTGTCTATTTTTATGCAAAACGTCACAAACTATTATGTTTAGCAACGATTGTATTAGGACTTAATGAAAATTTAGTCCAATTATTAGGACTTATTGGTAGTTTATCTGTAAAAGTATCATGATATCAATTATAAGGATGGACCTATCTAAAAAATAATAATTATAAGGATGGACAAATATTTGTAAGAATAAAACAGATATACAATAAGAGAAACCCACCTTCTTAATGTTTTGATTTCTTACTCTTGAAATCAAATTCAGATATGACCCGTAGCGGTTGACTAGACCACCGTCCTTCTTCTGTGTGATTGGTTGCTTTTGATCCACATCACCTGTTTGTGCCACCTAAACATCCACATCAGCTTCATCTTCTTCCTTTTAGGTGACTTCCTCTTCTTCCATGCTCCCACTTGTTCCATTCCACCACATGAAGTGTTTAGTATTGATTCAAACTCAGTAATATTGTTATACAAATTAACAACATATATATATATATATATTTTTTACACACTGACGTGGCACCTATTATGTTAGGGTAATACTATATTAACAAAATTTGTGAAAAAAAAAAATCAATACATAATGATTTATCTTATTTATATCTATCTTTATTAAAACTATTAAAAGTCAAAATAGCCATTATTATGATATATAATTACAAGAATGCCGTGCTATTCTGACCTTAACAAGTAATGGTAAATCATGTTCTCCAAAAAGTAATAGTAAATAAAAAAATTATACGAAATGATGAATAGAGCATTACCACATCATTCTTGTGATGTGTTATACTTCATATGAAAGATTTTTCCCTTCAATTTTTGTATATAATGTACAGATATCATTATTGAAGTAGGTCTTATTTTCAAAACTTTATTATTAAATAACACATCAGTAAAATTTTTATATAAAATTTGTTAGTACTATATATGTATTATTTTTTTAACAGGATGTTACCTCTGTTAGGTTGGGCAAGCCTAGGCCTTTTGATATTGGGACAGTCCTCTTCCTGAAAGTCGCCACTTCCACTAGGCCTTCTCTTTAATGGAGCATTATTAGCATTTTCAACTGCTTGGGACACAACAATCAAATTGTCATCTTGGGATGCTTGATGATCATTCCTTTCAAAATCTTCTTTGTAAACCAAACGAACCCCACATTTTTTAACAATTTCCTTACAATCCCATTCAACTTTAAATTCTTCACACTCATTTAAATTCTCCACCACTGAATCTAATAATTCATTTTGGAGTGTCAAGTAGATCACTCCCACATTTTCGGATTGAATAGAAGGGCATTTTGTTGTCCATGAAGTAAAAAGTACCGTCTTATGCCTCATTTTAAAACAAAGAGGATCCAATACATCCTCTTCTCCGATTGCAACAAGAGCAATAGCAATTCCCAAGAACCTGCTATTAAACTTCAAACATACTGAAGACTCATTATTACTTTGATGGTTGAACCACTTCGGGATGTCACTTCCAGGAAATATAATTCTAAATTCGTGTATATCACGCGAAATACTTCCCTGTACAACGAAGATTGGTCACAATGTATTGTGCTTAAACCACAAAGAGAGAGAGAGAGAGAGAGAGAGAGAGAGAGAGAGAGAGAGAGAGAGAGTACCTGAAATAGATTTGAAATGAATTCATCTGTTAGGACATTGCTTTCCTTATTTTCAACCAATTTGAAGCAATTCAAAAAATCAAATATTTCAATGTCTTTGTATAAGAATGGACTCGCTATTTTTCTTAATGATTTGCAATGACGTGCCACTATAACACTAATGTCTGAAGAAAGCTCTGGCAATTCTTGAAGCATTTTGCAATTGGACAAATATATCTCCTCCAGCAATTTAAGTTGGCTCATGCTTGAAGGTAAACTTTCAAAATCGTTTCCCTCTAGATCTAATACTGTCAAATAGCGGAGCCGACAAATTGAAGAGGGGAGTTGTGTAATCCTTGTATAGTCTGCATTAAGTTTCTCTAAACTGACTAGATCACCAACTTCTTCAGGCAGTTTCTCAAGTTTTGAGCACCCGCGGAGCATTAAACTTTTAAGAGCTTTTAACTGACCAATGTTGTTTGGAATACTTGTCAAGTTTTTACAACGTCCCAGATCCAAGCTTTTAAGATTGGTAAGATGTCCAACTGGTAATGGCAGTTCAGATATACTGGACTCGACTAATGCAAGCCTTTGTAAACATTTGGTATGTTCAAAGCTTCCCAACATGTTTAGCTTTAAACACCCACATGCATAAATAGTTTGAAGAGACTCCAATTGATTGCCACTTGGAAGACTCTCAAGATTTACGCAGCCACTCAACTCTATGCGAACAAGCCTTCTGAGAGATCCAATGGATGGATGAAGACTAACCAAATTTGTACAACCTTCAAGATATAGGCTTTCAAGATTTGGAAACTTCTCGAACTCTGGGCTCATGGCTAGAGATTCTGAGTAACTGAGATTCATGGTCCTTAAGTTGTATAGAACCTGTTGAGGAAATAAAATATGTATATGTATATATATGTTGTTATGGAATTCACATATTATTTGGAGTAAACAAAATGCAAAATTATACCTCTGTTCCCATCCATAGTTGTTCAATGTTGCTATCAGTTATGTGAAGTTCAACAAGATGCATTGGTTGAAATTCTGAAGGCAAACATCTCAAAGGGTATCCACGCCAATCAAGATATCTTAAATTGTTAGGAAGATATTTGAGGTCTTTAGAACGGAGAAAACAATGAATTATGAGAATTCTTAGGCTCCTCATCTTTGCAAAAGCTTTACCGCTCAACTTCAACTCTTCCGGAAACCCAAAATCCTTTGGATCACGATTTCCTAGGTCAGGATACTTCATAACTATGCCTTCCAGCTTTTCTGTTCCCTAATAACCACAAGTAAATAACAAGACACAAAATTAAAGGATAACAAAATTATGCAGAACTTTTCTTAAATATGTTTAAAATGCTCATGCTTTTCTATAAAATCTCTTACCGTATCATTCATCAGTACATGTTTTATATCTTCATAAACCCACAACCTACTGCGTTGTCCAGGCTCTTTAGGTGATTCTTGGCGAACAATATTTCTCCCCATTTCTTGTATCAAATCATGCATAAACAGCCTACCGTGTGAAATAATTATCAGTGACTTTTCAACTAGAAGCTCTATTGCGATAGTGGGTTGGAAGCCAAAACTTTCTAGGATTTTTGTTACATCATTTATGTATTTCTGTTTGAAAAAAAATGCAATATCTAGGAATATTTCCTTATCTTCCCAACCCAATGCATCGTAACTTATTTTGAGTACTTCTTCAACTTCTGGAAGAGGACTTCGTTCTAATCTTTTTAAAGCACTTTCCCAGTAAATTTCTTTTCGATCATGAAGAAAAGAACCCAAAACTTTGAGGGCTAAAGGAACTCCTTTACAGTACTCCACTGCACGATCTAGGAGGTTTCCATAACCTCCTATTTGCTTGTCTTTTCTAAAGGCTTTTGATATAAGGAGTTTAACAGCTTCATCTTTTTTTAATTCATGAACCTTATATGTATGTGTTGCGCCACATGTGTTTAACACATGCAAATCTCTAGTTGTTATAATGATTTTACTTCCAGAACTGAACCAATCATGCTCTCCAAGCAGGTTTTCCAAGTCTATCGATTCATCCACGTCATCAAGAACAATGAGAACCTTTTTACGACTTATAATTCTCTTTATCACACTTTTTCCACTACTGATGCTGCTTACTTTTCGATCTTTCTCTATCAAGATTTTAGAAACGAGTTGCTCTTGAAGAAACGTTATACCACGTTCTTTTGAAACAGCTCTAACATTCTCAATGAAGCAGCAACCATCGAATTGCCAAGAGATACGGTCATAAACAACTTGAGCAATAGTTGTCTTACCTATTCCACCCATTCCCCATATACCAATGATACGAGCATCATCATTCCCTAAACCTAGCAATTTTATCAATTCCTCCATATGAGAATCCATTCCAACTAGGCCTTCATCAACACTTGAATACAGATTTAAATAATCAAAAATTTTCTCAACAATTTCTTCGATAAGCTTTGATTCAGACCTGTTGATTGAGAAGAACAACAAAAGAAAATTCATGAATCAAAACTCAAACAAGCTTAACAAAGAAAAGTGAGTTAATTTTGCTATTTCATTTCAAATATTTTGGATGGAAATCATATTCTAAGAAAAGGATCTAGGATAGGTAGTGTGGACAATTTTCTTATAACAAAAACTTGGTCTTGGGAATGTGTTTGAATTGGGCTTGGCAGATTAGATAAAGTGCTGAAAATGTTCAAGTTGAATAATCAAATCAACAATTGCAGACATTGCTCCATTACCCTCACAAGTATATTTTCATTTCCTATACAATAATATTTAGGACACTTGTGTTTTCATAGGCAGCGCATTCACGAGTTCGGTCCAACTCTTCAACTTTTCAACTTTCAAAATTTCCCAATTTTCCGCTACTAGAATTAAGTATTTCTAAACCTATCCTACGCATCCTTGGCATGCGTGACACCGGCCCTTCTAAATTAACAAAACCCGAACTACATATGGACGTAATTCCAACCGTAGATACGTAGGCACCCAGTAAGCTAGGTTCAACTTTCAATTACCATCTGCAGATTTGGACAGGAATGTTTTATAAACCTATGCAATTGCAAACCGAATTTACCACAATTCAAAAACATAATAATAACAACAATAACATAATTAATATGTTGGGATTAAAATTGATCCACTGAACTAAAAGGTTACAATGAGAGAATTTAAGTATCAAAAGGTGCAGTAAGGTGCCTAACACCTCCCTTACTCGTAACCGTAAACTCCTGATCCTGACTCTTGTTTCTTAGACCAAAATTTGGAATCATACATTTTGAGTAAGTGTTTTCACAAAAAGGGATTAGTAAATCCAGAACCTTAGAAAATTATTATATTTTCATTTTCACTAAAAAAAAATTCATTTTTCTTAAATTTGTGACTCTTTCAACTGAATAAATTCTTCCACTTTGATCCAAATTCTAATGAAAATTATACCTTTATAACAAAAATAGTGTAAATTTCAATTTGTCCCCCAAAGTATGGTCATTGTCCCACTTTGGTCTTTAAAGAAAAAGGATTTCCCACTTTGATCCCCAACCCCAAAAAAAATTGTCTAACTTAAATAAATAAAATAAATAGTTTCTCCCAGTTACAACTTATTACATCATCCACCTCTGGCCTAGTCTTCAGAATGCTTTGGGTACTAAATTGAGATTCAATACAGTTTTTCACCCCCAAACTGACGAACAATCGGAAAGGACAATCCAAACTTTAGAAGACATGTTAAGAGCCCATGTCCTAGATTTTCGAGGTAATTGGGATGAACACATTAATAGAATTTCCATATAATAATAGTTATCAGTCAAGTATTAGAATGGCTCCATACAACATTTTGAAAAGTGATTGCAGTCGCCGTAACAGTTGTGGTGGCGCAGTTGCGGTTGTGGATGTAATGGCCATAGCGTAACAATTGTGGTAATCAGAACCGTGATTTTTTTCTTTTTAATTTTTCACACAATTTGAAGAAATCTTACCAATACACTTTTTTTTTTTCCTTTCAAAATCACATTTATTGAGGTTTAAAATAGATTTTAATCATTTTTTGTTAATTTTTAAGTATGATCTAATATACATATTTTCAGATCACTATAAAAGAAGTTTTTTACATTTTATTTCAATAGTTAATAACTTTAAGAATAATTTATTTTAAATGTTTACAAATTATTTTTGACCAATCCCTGAATTAACTAAATAAAAAAATTCACAATTATTAAATTATTATAAAAATAAAAATTGTGCCATAAACAAAAATTATTTTTGAGGCATTTTTTTAGACAACACTTTACAGCTAACTAAATAAAATTATTTACAATTAAGTATTAAATGAAATGATTATAAAAATAAAAATTGTGACATGAACAAAAATTATTTTTGAACTACTGATTTTATTTTTTAAAGACATTTTTGAACTACGGCTGTAACGGCCGTAGCGGTTCCGTAACAGCCGTAACGGTCCGTTAGATACCGTTATACCATTTTACAATATTCTGAATAGCTTCCTTTTCCAAAAAATAAATAAATAAATAAATATACAGAAGCATGTATAAAAAAAAAAAAAGAACAAATACTCAAGTGGTCCATATCCAAAGAAAATAATTGTGAATATTTCTTTTTTTAAAATAATCCGTTAGATACCGTTATAATTTCTTTTTTTAAAATTTATGGCACAATTTTTATTTTATAATCCCTTCATTTAATAATTGTGAATATTTTTTATTCAATTAGTTCAGGTATTGGTAGAAAATAATTTGTCGACATTTAAAATCAATTATTCTTAAAATCATTAACTATTGAAGTAAAATGTAAAATGCTCATTTTACAGTGATTTGAAAATATAAAATACATTGGATTACACTTAAAAATTAACAAAAATTGATCAAAAATTATTTTAAACCCCAATAAATATGATTCTGAAAAAAAAAATATGCATATCGGAAAGTTTTCTTCAAATTATGCGAAAAATATAAAAAATAACGGTTTACCGCAACCGTTACACTATAGCCTTTACACCCTGCAACCGCTACCGCGTCACCGTAACTGCTACGGCAACCGCACCTGCTTTTCAAAACCTTGTTTACAGCTAATTAAATAAACTTATTTACAATTAAGTATCAAATGAAATAATTATAAAAATAAAAATTGTGTCATGAACAAAAATTATTTTTGAACTGCTGATTTTATTTATTTTTTAAATAGATTTTTTAGACAACACATTAACAAAATAAAAAAATATTAAATAAAATGACTATAACAATAAATGCAACCACTATTTATATATTTTTTATTTTACATGCTAATGTAATGAAATAAAAATTAAAAAAAAAAATTCATATAAGATTTTTGTCTTTTGGTTTAGATCACTTGAGTATTTGTTCTTTTTTTGTAAGTTTTTATTATTATTTGTTTTGGAAAAAAAACTATTCAGAATATTGTAAAATAGTGTAACAGTGTGTCACGGACCGTTATAGCCGTTACGGTAACGCTACGGCTGTTACGTAACACCGAAACGACCATAACACATGTGAATTTCTATCACACTACTATAGCGGCCGTAACGGGTGGCGGTAACCACCACAACCGTTACGTATCGGTGTTTCGTAACGTTTGCTGCCGCTTTTTAAAACCTCAAGTGGAAATGAAAAATAATTTGTGAACTAAAGTGAGAATATTTTCTTAAGAACAAAATAGTAAGAAATAAGAGTTATTTACACGAAGACCCCTGAACTATTAACTCCCAAACTATAAAAACACACAAATAGACCTCTAAATTATTGAGAAGTAGACCCCTAAACTATAAAGACTACAAATAGACCTCTGAACTAATGGTGTGTTTCACTGTGATCCCTTCCATCAGGGGTCCAATTTGTACAAGGGTCTATTTGTACGATTTTATGGTTTAGAACACAAAATGATATTTTTCAATAATTTAAAGGGTCTATTTATACGATTTTATAATTCAAAAAGTCAAAATGATATTTCTCAATAATTTAAAGATACTCTGTGTAAATAGTCCTTAAGAAATAACTCATACTTAAAAGAGTGAAAGCGTAATTTATCCAATAAATAATAAAAAATGGAACTAAATCAAAGAAGCATATGTTAAAAGCGTAATGGTAGATATCTAAAAGATTTATCAAAATTTTTAGTCAGTCTTGACGTTGGAAAATTACACTACCTCCCTATCATTATAATTATTTAGATAAAATAAAAACATTAAGAATAATGCTTGAGACCCCCTTTTGGGGGTCACCCCCTCACCCCCTTTGTCACGTGGCGGGTGGTGATTGGAGGAGCAGGAAAAAAAAGAAAAAGAAAAAGAAAATGTAACCAATGAGAGAGAGAGGGGGTCAAAGGGGTGGGGGGAAAAGGGGGATGAATCATTGCTCAAACATTAAACTCATCCACTCTCTCTCATATCAGACCCACATGCTGTCAAGTGTCACCCGCTGATAAGACACATTTGGTAAATGTTTTAATAAATCGTTTGACATGTCGAAATTTTCCATGTTAAAAAAGTAGGAGCAATTTATTACCCAATAGCTGGATTTGGGAAAGTGAAACCTGCTAAATTGCCTACTTCCTTCAAAGCTTTCTTCCAACTTTGAACCGTCTCCATCTTCATCTCCATCTCCATCTCAAGCTTGGAAACCAATTCATCAAATCGTTTCCCAAAATTCCCCTTTTGTTTTCGCACTTCCGATGGATCCACACGGTAAAAAACTGGATAAACGATTTGCCCCCTCGCATCATTGCATTCACGTATCCTCACAAGTTCATCCAAGCACCAACTTGACGAAGCATAGTTTTCCGATATGATGACAATCGAAGACATTGATTCGTCAATAGCTTTGAGGAGTTCTGGCGAAATTTTTTTCCCTCTTTGGAGCTCTTTATCGTCTATGAAGGTGTTGATTCCCTTTCGATTCAACTCTTTATAGAGATGACTGAGGAAATTGTCGCGAGTGTCTTCGCCTCTGAAGCTCAAAAACACATCGTATGTCCATTGAAGAGGATGAGAAGACGAAGATAATGATGTTGATGATCGAATAGAGGAATTGGATCTTTGGAAAGGCACCAAAGCCATTGTGAACTTGAGAGTGAAAACTTGTGTGAATTGGAAATTTTTTTAGATGATCTGGATGGATGGTGTTTTCTCGTGTTTTATATTAGGAGTATTTGCGTTATTTGCAAACATTTTGGCCGTTTTCGGAATTGTGGGTTTTTTTAAGAGTAAATTACGAGGACTTATTAGATTCTCCCCGAGGTGCACGTAGTAGATGCCGCCTTGACTGTTATTTTAGTAATTTTTTAATTAAAATATGAGATTAAAAAATTTATATGTTTAAAATAATTTTTTAATTTTTTATGAAAAGGTATATAAAAAGTAAAAATATATATATATATATATTTGATTTTATAGTGTAAGTTATAGATTTTTTAATTTTTTGACTAAAACTATTACTTCATGAACGAATCAAACTTTTCAAGCTCATTGGATTTATCATGATTTTTGTTACAATAATTAAAACTGTTCAATGTGTAGAGTTTGTTAAATATTTTTATTCTTATAAAAAATCATATTAATCAGTTATCGATAGCTACTTGATTGCGTATCAAATTTCTATCAACAATTTATTTTAAAAACCAATTTGACCATTGACTGAAATGTGTTTTGATTAAGTGGTTATCTATATCCGATTAACATAATTTTTTACACGGATGAAATACTCAACGAGTTCTACACACTAAACGATTTGGATTATCGAAAAAAAACCCATGATGGGCCATCACGGGCCCAACAACACATTCCAATTTGATTTCGGACCGAAGAGAATCCTATCCCAAATTACAAATACAGGTTTAAAATAACGACTTGTTGTTTGTAGTTTTGGAGATTAAATTTTGCTATTTGAAATTTTTAATTTCATAATAAATGGTCATTTTTATTAATAAATTATCAAATCAATTAATAGTTGTTGATAAAATTAGAAAATTATTTTAATTAATAATTTATATAATTTTATCATTATATAGGAGAGCGGCTAAAATTTTATTTTTTTCAACTAATTCTATTAAATAAAAAAATTCTAATAAAATTTTTTTGTAATTTTTCAAATCACAATAAATAATTCATATTTTGAACAAATATCAAAGATATATTTATAATTTATTATTATTTTTTTAATATAATACCACGTTTTGCAAGTAGTTTTCTCGTCTTCCTAACTTTCATGAATTTTAAAAGCAAATTAATGAAACATCCCTAATAAATCTAAAAAAATATATTTATAATTTATTATTATTTTTTTTTAATATAAACGAATTTTAGATGCACCTTATCAGAATGTATCTAAAAAATAAAATAATTTGGCTAAAATATTTATAAAAAAAAAATTAATATGAAAAAAAATTATTTAGACTTTTGTTTGTTTTTAGTGAATTATTTTTCATATTTGAGTTAAGTGTTTTTATTTTTTAGATGTATCTAAAAAGCTTTTTAAAAAAAAATTGATTAAAATATGAAAAAAGTTCAATAAAGGCAAAAGAAAATCTATCTAAAAATATTTTCTAAAAATTAAAATCAAACAAGGACTTATGTTCAAATTTGATAAAAAAATATTAACAGTCACGTAATATACAAATAGTTTATTATATATAACTCACCCTTTTAATACAAACTCAAACCCTAGTATAATAATATTTTTTTTATGTAATATGGTAGCTAACGTGATATTTTCTATCAAATTTTAAATAAAAGTTAAATTTAAGAACAAATTAAAAAATATTTAAGACATGAAAGGCTAAAGTAAAAAAAATAATATATACATAAATTTGCTACAAAGTAATGGCTAAAAACAAAGGCCACAACCATAAAGATTGTTTCTAAAAAATAGACATAAATTTCAATGAGAAATTGGAAATTGAAAACTAAAAGCCGAAAAAAGTAGGATGGAGTGAATTTGGTTTTGATCATTATAACGATTCAATATCACCACAGCCATTAACCATCCTTTCAATAAAGCTCAAAGCATAGATTAAAATGTACAATATTTGCTTTCGTAATTGTTCTATCTTCAAATCACAAATGAACTAAATTGGGCAATAGTTTATCTTCTTATTTCTCACATATGTGATAGTGATATTATTCCACCGTAACTTACCATACTGACCAATGAGTCCTTGGAGAAGCCACAAAAAGCGCTTGAAGACCATAAGCTTCCTAAGCAAGCAGTGGCCCTTGTACGCATGAAAAGAGTTGGGCATTTTGTCAAATCACTTATATTGGTGCCGTTTGGTAATACTTACGTTTTCAGTTTTCTGTTTATATTTACTTAAATTTTAAAAACTCAAATAAAAACTTGTTTGGTAAATTTTTGATTTATAAATCAATGGTCTCAGTTTATAAATTTGGCAAAAAAATGTAAACTCAAAAAATATGTTTTCGTTTTGAGTTTTCAATTTATTTATTTTTTACCACCCAACACTAGCCACCACCCGCCACCATTTTCCACCACCGTCTTCCTCCACCACCACCCACCCCGCACCATCACCTGCCACCACCACTCACCACCCACCTGCCATCCACTAGCCACCACCACCCACCTACCACCCACTCGCCACTACCACCCATCCATCACCACCACCACCACCACCACCACCCACCTACCATCCACCCATCACCACCCACCACCCGCCACTACCATCCACTGCTCGTCACCACCACTCACCGCCCACCTGCCACCACCATCCACCACTCGCTATCACCTATCATTTTGGCCGTTTTCAGAATTGTGGGTTTTTTTAAGAGTAAATTACGAGGACTTATTAGATTCTCCCCGAGGTGCACGTAGTGGATGCCGCCTTGGCTGTTATTTTAGTAATTTTTTAATTAAAATATGAGATTAAAAAATTTATAGGTTTAAAATGATTTTTTAATTTTTTATGAAAAGATATATAAAAAATAAAAAATAAAAAAAAACAATATTTGATTAGTATAGGTTATAGATTTTTTGATTTTTTTAATAACTTTTTGGTTTTTAGACTAAAACTATTACCTCCTAAAGGAATCAAACTTTTCAAGCTCATTGGATTTATCATGATTTTTGTTACAATAATTTAAACTGTTCAATGTGTAGAGTTTGTTAAATGTTTTTATTCTTATAAAAAATCATATTAATTAATTATTGATAGCTACTTGATCGCATCAAATTTCTGCCAACAATTTATTTTGAAAACCAATTTTACCGTTGACTGAAATATGTTTTGATTAAGCGGCTATCCATATCCGATTAACATAATTTTTTGTAGGGATGAAATACTCAACGAATTCTACACAGTAAACGATTTGGATTATCGAAAAAGAACCCATAATGGGTCATCACGGGCCCAACAACACATTTCAATTTGATTTTAGACTAAAGAGAATCCTATCCCAAATTACAAATATAGGTTGTTTAAAATAACGATTTGTTGTTTGTAGTTTTGGAGATTAAATTTTGCTATTTGAAATTTTTAATTTCATAATAAATGCTGATTTTTATTAATAAATTATCAAATCAATTAATAGTTGTTAATGAAATTAGAAAATTATTTTAATTAATAATTTATATAATTTTATCATTATATAGGAGAGCAGCTAAAATTTTATTTTTTTTCAACTAATTATATTAAATAAAAAAATTCTAATAAAAAGTTTTTATAAATTTTCAAATCACAATAAATAATTCATATTTTGAACAAATATCAAAGATATATTTATAATTTATTATTATTATTATTATTTTTAATATAATACCACGTTTTGCAAGTTGTTTTGTCGTCTTCCTAACTTTCATGAATTTTAAAAACAAATTAATGAAATATCCCACTCCACTAAAAATAAATTTCAAAAAATATATTTATAATTTATTATTATTATTTTTAATATAAACGAATTTTAGATGCATCTTATCAGAATGTATCTAAAAAATAAAATAATTTGGCTAAAATATTTATAAAAAAAAATTAATATGAAAAAAAATTATTTAGACTTTTGTTTGTTTTTAGTGAATTATTTTTCATATTTGAGTTAAGTGTTTTTACTTTTTAGATGTATCTAAAAAGCTTTTTTTAAAAAAATTGATTAAAATATGAAAAAAGTTCAGTAAAGGCAAAAGAAATCTATCTAAAAATATTTTCTAAAAATTAAAACCAAACAAGGACTTATGTTCAAAATTTGAAAAAAAAATATTAACAGTCACGTAATATACAAATATTTTATTATATATAACTCGCCCTTTTAATACAAACTCAAACCCTAGTATAATAATATTTTTTTATGTAATATGGTAGCTAACGTGATATTTTCTATCAAATTTTAAATAAAAGTTAAATTTAAGAACAAATTAAAAAATATTTAAGACATGAAAGGCTAAAGTAAAAAAATAATATATACATAAATTTGCTACAAAGTAATGGCTAAAAACAAAGGCCACAACCATAAAGATTGCTGCTAAAAAATAGACATAAATTTCAATGAGAAATTGGAAATTGAAAACTAAAAACCGAGAAGTAGGATGGAGTGAATTTGGTTTTGATCATTATAACGATTCAATATCACCACAGCCATTAACCATCCTTTCAATAAAGCTCAAAGCATAGATTAAAATGTACAATATTTGCTTTCGTAATTGTTCTATCTTCAAATCACAAATGAACTAAATTGGGCAATGGTTTGTCTTCTTATTTCTCACATATGTGATAGTGATATTGTTCCACCGTAACTTACCATACTGACCAATGAGTCCTTGGAGAAGCCACAAAAAGCGCTTGAAGACCATAAGCTTCCTAAGCAAGCAGTGGCCCTTCTATGCACGAAAAGAGTTGGGGCATTTTGTCAAACCACTTATATTGTGTTTGGTTGGAGGATTTGAGTAGAGAATTGGAAAGAAAAATGAAAAAGTTAGGTAAAATATGAATAAAATATACTTATATTTTACCTAATTTCACATATCTTTTCCCTTTCCCTTCCTAAATCCCTCCTTAAATCCCCCAACCAAACACATCATTAAAGACGTAATGGAGTTGAGTGGTACATTACCTATCCATTGATGCCACAACTCAGTCATAGCTTCGCTCCTAGCCATCGCTGCCCAATCCCTGTCCATTGCAATTCATATCCCTCATCTTCTTTTGGTTTTTTGGAATTTAATTGTGCAGAAAATCAAATCCTCAACAATATGCAAAACGAAACAAACATTTCCATGCCTTGTGGCTTCGAATTGGGCGAGAGATAACCCTTAGCAATCTGATCATGGACCACAGTCACCACCTCCATTGCCACTAGTGTCCCAGAAAAACTAGTACCAAATAAAAACACTAAAATGTTTAAATTTCTCCACATTTTGATGTTATTATTTATTAATTGAAGCCATTATGTGTTGGAGTTGGTGGGAATGCTGATAAGCACACAATTAAATCATTACAAATTGTTACATTACTTATTCTATTTTCTACATACCTTTTTATAAAAAGTATAATTAAAAAAAAAACACATTAAAATAATCAATTCCCAAACGAACCCTTAATATGATTTTTTTGGATACATAAAAGGATGAAATTAATTGTTGTGAGATAATATTTTAGAAAAATGATAAATATGTATATATATAATTATTTTAACAAAAAAATTGTTAGGGTGTTCTACATGTGTGGATTGGTATCGGCCTTGAGGAGTTTTGGGGAGGAGCTCTACATACGCAGTGAGGTGTGCCCATGGGTGCGGCAAAATGGGGCAACTTTTGGTTGGAGAATGAGGGAAACCGCACGTGCAACCAAGGGGCACTGTATGTGCAGATGGGGCCAACACATGTGCGGCCTTAGGCTCTGAGGTGCAGCCTAAAGCGTTTTAGACCTCGAATTTTGTGCCCTCTCTTACAAAATTCGGTTGTCTCCCTTTGTTGGAGACTATGGGAAACCGAACGTGTCACCAAGGGGCACTGCACATGCAGAGGTAGCCACCACAGGTGCGGCCTAGCGCATTTCAGATCTCGAATTTTGTGCCCTGTCTCACAAAAATAAAAATTTATGATTTATTTTAAGACAAAGGCAAAATCTTAAGTTTTTTTTTTTTTTTTCTTATTTTTTCAAAATAGTGAGGGAAGATTTTGGTGGGCGTCAAGAGAGATAGTTAACTGGATCATTATAGTTGTAGTACAAGTATAAGCTAGAGATAGAGGAGAGATTGCGATTTCGACAAGAGTGGCTGAAGCAAAAGTGAGAATCGGAGATGAGATGGTGCCAATTTTTGGAGATAGACTTGAAAGTGATTAGGGATGTGATGATCGGTTTTGTTGTATGTCTTTTCACTCTTTGTCTTCATTGGGTTTGTTGCGTTCGGAAGTTTTTCTCAAATTTTTGTCCTTGTTTATTCAGGGTTGAGTGTCACTTGTTCCGAAGGGTGCACGGTCGAGTCTAGAGTGTCTGGAATCGAACCGGAAAAATTCTGGGTTGGAGGACCAAGGCCACACGTGCGGGAGAGGGCCACACGTACAAGAGATGAAGCCGCACGTGCGAGGAAATGGGGGTTTTTCATCTTGCACACTGCATTATATGTAGGTGCAGAGTGAGTTGCGAGGAGGGATCACCGCACGTGCAGAGGATGAAGACCGTACGTATGGGAAAACATTTCACACGTGCCGGAGAGGGCGCCGCACGTGCGGGCCTCTGTACAGTCCGAAAATTTGTTTTTCTCCTTCTTTGGGCTGTTTGTATATCACTTTTGTTGCATCTCTGTTTCTCTAAAAACTCTTTTCTCTCCCTTCTCTCTACATTTTCTACATTAAAACAAGATCAAATACTTGATCTTTTTATATCCATTAGAAATTTGCCCATAGCTTCTTCATCAAAGTTGAAGAGCTCATCAAGAGTTACATTGTGTACGGTGGAGATTGGGTTTTGGCACCATTGATTTTAAGGGTTTCATCTCTTTTTCTTCTTCAAAACTTGAGGTAAGGACTTCTTTGAGTTATATATACTTGTTTTTGCAAGGTTGATGTTGATTTTGAAATTTTCTTAGAGATATTATTAAAGTTTTGGTTTTGACTCAAGAAATTAGTGGCTTGTTAAAGAAATTCATCTTTTGTTTCTTTGAAAGATTATCTTGAATGGTTGAAGCACATTGGCATAAAAATGATATTTTTGATGAGATTTTACCAAGAAATGAAGAAATGCATTGTTTGGGTGAAAAACCTAGGAATTTGTGGGTTTTGGTGGATGTTGAGAAATTATGACTTTACTTGTGTTAAATAAATGTTCAAATAGAAATTCATGACATTGGATACGAAATGTCAAACTTCTTAGTATGTATGAAATTAGTAAACGTTTTGTTGGAATCTATTGTTTATGGAGACATGTATATAAATCTTGAAATGACAAAATATTGAGACCATATGAGATGTAGAAAATGTTGCAACACTAGGATAGATGTAAAAGTTCATGTGTTATACATGTTAAATGTATTGGAAAAAGGTAGTGGACCTTGTGATCGCAAATGGAACAACTGTGGGGAAATTATGTAAATGGTTGGATGATACATCGCATGGGTAATCACTACATGGCACAGTTAATTGTTGCATTGCATGAATAACTGTGGCATTGACATTTCAATATATTGCTTGCTATAAAACATTGAATTGAGATTTGAAACTTGCATTGAGAAAGAATTATTGAGAAATGAGAACTATTTAAATGTTTTGGGATAAATGCGTTGGTAAGTTTGAATAGGAGGTGTAGATGGAATTGATTAAATTGGCCTGAGTGTCTGGGGTGAAAGATCGAAAACATGCGTGGAGGAGGTACCACTTCCCTTCCGGCTAGCAACCGGTAAAGTGGGGTTTTTGGTAGTGCTAGTTATGCCTACTTGCAGATACCAACCTAGGAATTACCTGAGTCGTATTTACCGCCTCAATGAATTAAATTGTAAATTTCTGAATCGTAGAGAATTTCAAGTTATCATTGTGCATGGTGGTTCTTTTTTTTAAAAGAGATGTAAGAGAAATTTTTTTTTTAGGCATAGTATGGCATGTGCATTTCATATTGGGAATTTTTGCATAAATATATATACTTTGTTAAGATTTCTCTACTGGGCTTTATACTCACTCCTATAGGATTTTAGTGCAGGAAATGATGTGGTGAACCCGCCAAACTAGAGTGTGGAAGTATGTTTTTGAGAGTATAAGGCTCTTTTGTTGTGATTGTAATTTTTGTAAGCCAAGGGCTATTCATGTATGGGTCCAAGAAACCATTTTTGTGTAACCATGCTTAAGCCTTGGAATATGTAAGCCATCAAGGGCATTTAATTTCTTTTTGGGATTTGATGTTCTACATGCTATAGATTCATATATTCTATATCATTGAATGTATAATTCTCATATGGGACCTTTTGTACAAACCTTATTGATTAATAATGTAAAGGTTGGAGAATTGCTATTATTCTTTAGTGGATGTTGGTTGATGCACCTAATTTATGTTGGGTTATTTTGGGACATTACAAGGGATTTGGGAGGAACACGTTAAAGGATCTTTGAAAGGAGATCTACGTTGCTACAAATGATTTCTTCTAACGCCGACGGTGAGGTTTCCGATGAAGTAGAACTATTGATCAACTTTCTTTCATTTTTTGGTCATACTTTCTTCACCATTTTTTCCTCCGCGAAGAGATATGGGAACAGAGAATTATACTTTGGCACCCAAAAAAAAAAAAAAAATGTAATGAGCCAAAATCAAAAAGTTGTTTAAATTGAAAATTTTAAAATTTATGATTTGTTTTAAGACAAAGAACTGCCAAAAATGGCATTGTCAAACTTTTAAGCCAAAATTGACACAAGATTTGACAATGCTATAATTCGCCAGCTTAACTTCCTCCCATTTTTCAATTATTTTTTGGCAAGAAGCATCCAACATTCACAACATAATTCTTCAAAAAATCAAAAGCAAACCAAAAATCGGAGAATGATACACAAAATACAAAAAAAATCACACAAACATATATAAAAATTATACATAAAACGGGAATAACCTCAAATATCCAACAGAATAATTTTCTTGGAATTATATAACTTGGAGAAATTAAAAATTTGTAATCATTTTGAGAAATTGAGATCGAAATTGCTGATCAATAGAATGATGAGAAATTGAGAACACATGTTTTAGGAAAATTGATTAAGATTGATAAAGAAATTTGGAAATTTATTCTCTTTAATGTATGTGAACACGACCTTGTTTGGTTTGTTTTTTAAAAAAATTTTTGAGAAAAATTCTCTACAAACAAATTTTCAAGAGTAATCAAACCAAACAATTTTTTCCAAAAAAAATCTCAAAATTTTGTTTGGTTACCTACTTTCCAAAATCACTCTCTCTCTCATACACATCAAATCAATCACTTTTTTTAAAGCTCTCTCCGTAAAATAATTTTCCAAAACCATTTCTAAAAAAGAGCAAACCAAACAAGTTTTCGTACTTTTTATCTAAAAAACTACTCTACAAACACAAATCAAACACATGTTTTTCTATCTATCATTGTATCAGCAGCCAAATACAACACATTTTTAAGATTTTTCTAGTTTTGCAACACCACAAACATATAGTTTAGCTCTAACAACAAATACCAAGAAATGTCTTGGTGCAGAACCTTTATAGTATTGTTTTTCCAACAGTTTAGTTGAAGATATTCATGTAATTATTAGAATAAGAACATTATCACACAAAAGCTTCTCTTAAACTCAAGTTCGAGAGTAGAAAGTTCCCAAACAACTTCTTTTCACATTTCTCCATTATGTTATTTGGGAATGAGAAGCAGAAACTTATTAGTCTATAATCAATAACCCTCTTAGGGTCTTTAAATGACGACATAGGACAATTTCTGTAAACAAGGATGAGAATTTTATTGAATGGGTGCAGATTTCAATGGTCTATTTCAACAAGGTCCAAACAGAAAGTGTTATACCTTATATTTCTATAGGG
>CM069906.1:137479600-137517835 GCA_036172215.1 Camellia granthamiana | reverse complement strand
AAAGAAATCACAATTAAACATTTCTTAGGTAAATAAAATTAGTATAAATTATTGAAACCAAATGAAAAGTAGAAATTTTTTAAGTATGTAATGCAACAAATTATATATATGTATGGGAAATTCTATGGAATGTGTACCATATATACATTTATTTACTATCTTTGTAATCTTGATTACAACCCATTGTGATATTATTTATGACTTATTGTGATCTTGTTAGTTATAATATTATTTTGATTATAATCTAAGAGTTATTTGATTATATCATATGTGGCGTTTGATTATAACTCATTTTTTTATTTAAGTTAATGACTCCCATAGAATTGAGTTATGATATTTGCGGTGATCAAACGATATTTGCGGTGATCAAACCCACAAATATCATAACTTGTAACTTGCATATGGTACACATCCCCTTTTGGGGGTGATTACCCTATATATATTTATAGTGAAACCATGTGAGTAATTAAAAATAAATTATTTAATACTATTCAAATAAATACATGTGGTGCCCTCATTTAATTTTTAATTTAGATAGTGAAACTCATTAATTTTATCTTTTTTTCTTTTTTTTCTTTTTTTGAAGACAACTGAACTGCATGATGCCAATCATTGATTAAAAACTACCAAATAACTTCTCTTATATTTACGTAATTAATTTTTTTTTTAATTTGTTTCATCACCATTTTTGTCATTATAATAGGTTATTCTAAAATACACACCGTGTACCATATAGAAGTTATAACATTTGTGGTCCTTGAGGTTCTTGACAATTACACTGCCCTCCCCTCAAATTACATTGACGTCCTATGTGACCAACCCTCCCATTAACGCCGTTAGTCATAGGGGAGATTAGTGTAGTTTCAGAAAAAATTAGGGGAGACCAGTATAATTGTCAGTAAGCTCAATGGAGGTGAATGTAATTTACCCTAAAAAATACTATAAAAAGTTTGACCAAACACTCGCATAGGTGTGGGACTTGAGTGTTTTTTCTACCATTTTTTGGTCTATTTTGGTCTTTATGTCATTTTGGTGCTATAATTCCACTTAGTTTGATTTTGATATTAAATTTATGATTTGTATCAATTTTGTCTAATTAATTGTAACGGTTAGCATTTTAGTATGGAAATTTCGCATATAAATGACATGTATCATGTTTTAAGAAAAAGATTATAAATTTGTTCAACTTAGTAAATTAATCTCAACTAATTTAGTGATAATTTTTGTTTTAAAAACACTAACAATGTTATCTATTGGACCAAATTCACACAAAATTTAAAATTAAAGGTCAAAATTGAATCAATGAAAAATATAATGACCAAAATTACATAAGAGATATAAAAATATTGATATAATTTGTGCAAAATAAATATATAGAGGATTTTCAATTCTCCATCAAATAACTACTAAGGGTGTAAATTCGGCTTGGCTCGACCCAACCGGGCTTGGGCTCAGGTCGGCCTATGTCAGGCCTCGCGGGCTTCAGCCAAAATTCGGGTCGGCCCCAACCCGGCCCATGAGCTAGAAAATTAGGCCCAGGCCAAGGGGGGTATTCGGGGCTTGGACGGACCCGGGCCTGGACCTGGATTCGGGCTTGGGTAGGGCTTGAACATTTTTTTTTAAAATTTTTTTCACCAAAATTTTATTTTTTTCCACCAAAAAGGACACTGGGCCTCGGGTGGGTCGGGCCTCAAGTTGGGCTTTGAATGAACCTTGAGTGGGTTGGGCTTCAAAATGATGGCCTAGGCCCAAGCCCAAGGTCCCGAGTTGGGCTCAGGCCATGGCCTAATCAGGTCGGGCCCCACCCTGGGCCGCAGACCATTTTTACACTCCTACTGACTACGAGCTTCAATTCATTTTGATTATTAAATTTATTAATTTATAAATAAAAATTAAAAATTAAAAATTAAAAATAAAATTAAAGTTTTGAGCCTTGTAACAAAATAAAATTTTAATTTTATCAACCCTAATCTTATGATTTGTTTTCAATATAAACCATTTGTCTATTTTCTTTAAGTAAAATTAATAGAAAAATGGTATTTCAATCATTATAGTCAATATAGATATATGCAAAATGTCTAAAATATTATTTTTTATTGAGTTTATTGACTAAAATATATTTTTCTGTCAGCTTTATTTAGCGAAAATTGACAAATGATTTAAATTGAAAACAAATAAAAAATTTAGGGTTCAAATTGACAAAATTTAAAAATTCAAGGTGTACTATTACAACTCAAATCTTGGGGTTCTTTTTGTAATTTTCTTTAAAAAAAATTAATTATTACTAACATTCCTTTCATTGTTAGGAAATTTTATTTTACTCTATGAACCATACTACCTTTTCAATTATGAAAATTGTACAAATACAATCATTTTAAGGTAGTTTGAAAGGAGTCTCCAGAGATGAAAGTGATACATTTTTATAGTTGAGTGGATCAAAATACATTTTCATAGATGAGAGAATAAAGTAATTATTAGCAATAGTTGAGAGGGGTCTTGATATAAATAAACCTAAAAATTATCAAATTCACATGGCACTTTTAGCTTTATAATTTCATCATATCATTTATTAAAAAAAATATAATTGGTGATAAATCCAATCTAAGGAGTGTATAAGGCATTAAGTCTAGTTGATATTTTTTAGTGGTAAAAGGTTCACCCTTTATGAAATAGTTTAGTGAGAAGTCTTTTTGTTTGTTTTGAATCCCTTAATTTATCTATTGACTTTTTTTAATTTGTTGACTTTCGTTGACTATTTGTTCAAAAATTTTCCCTATTTATTCAAATTTTTTGACTAAAACCAAACCAAACCAAACCGAGCCTTAAGTCTCATTAAATGAGGTTAGCTATATGAATTCTTCTTCTCCACTCGACTCTATCAACGGCCATCTGGTTAGTAAAATTAAGGAGATTCATATTTCTATTTACTATACTAGCATACGTCAATCTAGGTCTGCCTCTTCCCCTAACACTTCTATCTACCATCATTCTATCATATATCTTCACTACTGCCTCTATTGGTCTCCATTGTATATAACTAAACCATCTCAATCTATTATCTCTCAACTTATCTTCTATCGGTGCTATTCATATCCATTCACGAATATACTTATTTCTAAATCTGTCTTTTCTAATCTTGCTACACATTTACCTTAGCATCCTCATCTTAGCAATAATCATCTTATCTACATATTATTTCTTAGTTGCCCAACATTCTGTCCTATATAACATCGCTTTTCCTTTTAGTCTAGTGGGTACTCATTTATCGTAGAGTACTCCAGACGCACTCATCCACTTGAGCCATTCTGTCTTAATTTTATGAACCACATTCGCTCAAATCTCCCCAACTATTGTAATAATCTATCTTAAATAACGAAAATGTTCACTCTTAGGTAGTTCTTAATTCTCAATCTTCACTTCTCATCTGCACTCATTGTTACTATTACTAAAATTATACTCCATATACTCTGTCTTAGTTCTGCTTATCCTAAATCCTTTAGATTTAAGTGCTTCTCTCCAAGTCTCCAACTTAGTGTTAACTTATTCTCTAGTCTTATCCACTAACACAATATCATCTACAAAAAAATATACTCTATAGCACATTATCCTGAATATTTATTGTCAACTCGTCCATAACTAAAGTAAAAAGATAAGGTTGACCCTTGGTGTAATCCCACAATAATTGAAAATTCACTTGTCTCTCTAACAAGTGATCTAATAGTTGTTACCACACATTCATACATGTCCCTAATCACATCAATGTACCTTTTTGTCACCAATTTCTTCTCTAACACCCACCAAATTATATTTTGAGGCACTTTATCATATACTTTCTCAAAATCGATAAAAACCATATGAATGTCTCTTTTCTTTTCTCCATACTTTTCTATTACTCTTCTCAAAAGATAGATCCCTTCCATTGTTGACCTACCCGGCATAAATCCAAATTGATTCTCTGACATCTTTATTATATCTCACAATCAATGTTCCATCACTCTCTTCCACACTTTTATTATATGACACATCAGCTTGATTCCTCTATAGTTGCTACAATTTTAGACATTTTCTTTATTCTTATAGATTGGCACTAAAATATTATTCCTCCACTTCTCTGGTATTTTCTTAGTCAACAAAATCTTGCTAAATAACCTAGTCAAACAAGCAACCCCTTTTTTACCCAAACATTTCCAAGTTTCAATAGGAATATTATCGGATCCTAAAGCTTTATTCAATTTCATTTTCTTATTTGCAATATCCACTTCAAAGTTCCTAATCCTGTGATAGAACCTGTAGTCTTGATTTTCTTTATTACTGGCCACTTCTTCCACATTTGAACTTCCTCTATGTTCCTCATTTAACAATTTCGCAAAATAATTCTTTTACATCTCCTTAATCTCTTTATCCTTCACCAAGACCTTAGAGTCCTCACTCTTGATGCACTTAATCTAATTAAAATATGGGCAAATTACATATACCCCCCTCGAGGTTTGGCTAAATTACAAATACCCCCTGAGGTTTGAGAAATTACAAATTCCCCCCTGAATGCTATATTTGCATAACAAATTAGGGGGTAATTTGTTATGAAATTTAAAACTCAGGGGGCAAATTGTTATGAAAATACAAACCTTAGGAGGTGGGATGTAATTTCCGAAACCTCGGGGGGTATCTGTAATTTAGCCAAACCTCAAGGGAGGTATATGTAATTTGCCCTTAAAATATCTTATTTTCCTTTCTCTTATCTTAACAAGTTTGTATATTCCATTTTCTCCCTCCTTACTATCAAGTCTAGTGTGTCATAATAGGCTTTCCACTTAGCCTCTCTCACTACTTTTTTAACCTCCTTATTAGTCAATCTATAACTCTTAAGGTTTTCCCTAGTTCTATCTTTCTGTCACTTTTTAAATCACTTTTTTTTTTTTTTTGTGTTTACTACCGCTTGAACCTCCTCTCTCCACCGCTAAGTTTCCTTAGAGTTAAGTCCCTTTCCTTTCAACTCTCTAAGGACTTCTCTTTATATCGATCTGTTTAAATTTTTTTTTCTATTTGTCCAAATTTTATCTATGTAAATTTTCTATCTGTCCAAATTTTTTATCTATTCAATTTTTTTATTGAAATTCTTCTACCTGTTCAATTTTTTTTTTAATTTTTTTTATCTGTTGAAATACGAAACCAAACTAAATCACTAAACTCTATCTCAATTTTTTCCTATTGGTTTAAATCTCTTTTCTCTCTCTCTCTCCCTAACTATCTCTCACTCTCTCTCTCTCTCTCTCTCTCTTCCTATCTGTTACAATCTGTCTCATTGTCATCAACATCAATACAAGAACAAAAATTATATATATATATATGTTTCTTCTTCATCATTATCATCATCATCATTATTATCAACAACAACAAAAAAAAAAAATTTGATCTAAACTTACATAATAATAATTAGTGTGTTTGGTTTGAGTTTTCTGAATTAAGTTTTTTTAAAATTGAGTTTTTTATTTTTTGTGTTTTTTTGTTTTTAGTGAATATTTTTAAAATTTTAAGTATTTTTTTTAAAACTTTTTTTGATGCACCTTACTTCCATGTATCTAAAAAGTAAAAAATTTGTGAAAAAATATTTAAAAAAATTAATAAATACATAAAAATACAAAAAATGTATTGAATTCTTGTTTTTTTTTTTTGGTGGTATTTAGTGAATTTTTAAAAGGTTTTTTTTCACAAATTTTATCCTTTTTAGGTATATTTATGTTAGGTATGTCTAAAAACTAAAAAAATTTCTTAAAATATTAAAAAAATTCAGTAAAAACAAAAAAGTAAAATTTTTTGAAAACTGTTTTCAGAAAAACGAAACCAAAGCTTTTTTGTTAAAAAAAACGGTCATAATAATAGTTAGTATACTCGATGATTGCTCTGTTGTTCATACTGGTAACTTGCATCGACTTCTGCGATGCCGTTGCCATCGTCGATGTCAATGTCACTGTCTACCGTCTCATCCAGTATGATCTTGTCTGTGTGCTATTCAAATCTCACCTCACCTCCCTCAACCATCACACCGGTTTTTCGATTCTCACTCTTAGCGCTGATCTTTCGTGTATTGTAATCGTGAAGAGGAACTATAGGATTGGCAGTGGTGAAGCCCAGCGGAGAGTAGTGGCGGAGCCCAACAGAGAATTGCGGCAGCGAAATGGGAGGAGAAAACCCTAGATCGAAGAGGCAACATTGCATGAGAGAGAGAGAGAGAGAGAGAGAGAGAGAGAGAGAGAGAGATAGTAGGTTTTGGTTTTTGATTCATGTGTATATCACACATATATATACTGGGTGGTGTGTCATTTTACACAAACTTGTCCTTATGGACAAAGAAAATCAACGTCTCGACCTCTAACCAACGAAAATTTAATTTTAAATTTTTGGTCGGAGCGCCCCTTTTAAAATCATATTTATTATTTATTATTTTAAAAAATAAATGTATTGAATTAATTGTATTTATTTATTTAAATCCAACATATTTTAAAAAATAAATGTATTGAATTTATTGTATTTATTTATTTATTGAAATCGAACATGTGATAAATCCATACGCTAAACTAGACAATCTAGTCCTTTTAAAGCATTAAGAAGAGAAACTCAACTCTCAAAATAATTATGAGTATAGGATATGTTTTTGCGCAAGTAAACAACTATTTTCAATCGCACCAAAGCACGCACTCACTTATCTTTCATGTTATTATTATTAGGGTAAAATCTATTTTATACTCTTGTTGCAGTATAATCCGATAACATTTTACCTATTTATCTTTTAAACATAGTTACATGCCCTTTAAAAGATATTAGACTAAAATGTTACAGTTATATTTTCTATTGAAACTAACGGAGAGTATATCTCATATGTTTATTTTGAGAGTTAAAATTAAATTTCAATGTAATAAGACGAAATTAGTTTTGTTTTACTTTTTTCATTTTTTACTTACCTTAAATCCCTTACCCAAACATACCACTTCTTACCACACAGTGTATATATAAAATTATATAGACACTATAATTTATTATTAGAAAATTCTAATATCCACGTCTTGAAAGAGATGTACTATATGTATCCTTAATTATGTCATTTTTTTTCTTTACTTATGATTAATTTTTTTATTTAGTTATAATATTATTTTAGTTTTAACTCATGAATTATTTAATTATACCTTATGTTGTATTTAGTTATGACATATTTTTTTAATTATAAAGTATAAATTATACACATTAATTCATAAGATATTATTATATTTTAATAAATTCAAAATGAGTTCCAAAAAAAAAAAAAAAATAGGTCCAAAATAATATTTGTAACACTTATAAAAATACAAAAATATCTTACTTCTCCAAGTATTTTTTCGAATGACAATGTTAGAGACCTCTAATTTATAGAGGCTCTAAACACACTTCTAATAAGATGGAAAAGGCAAAAAAAAAAAAAAAAAAAAAAAAAAGACACAACACTGATGTGGCAGTGAGTGACACCCACTGCCACATCAGTAGTGATACCTCTAATTAGAGGTCCAAGCATTTTTCTTTTTCGAACAACACCTTTCAAGCGGGAGCATCTATTTGCACACACTTAATCCTCTATTTGCACATCCTTCTTCATACACACACCTAAAAAAATAAAAAATAAAATATTTACTCATTACACACACTCTTGTTCAATTTTATCCCCCAATTCACACACCTTCCGGACCTTCCAGACCGGCGACCACACACACACCTTTCAGACCGGCGACCACCTCGCCGGCAACCACCTCTCGCAGTCGTGTACCAGCCATGGTGGAACTAGCTGTAGTTGGCCACGCCGCCCATTAAAAACCAGCTCTCTCTCTCTCTCTCTCTCTCTCTCTAATTCGATGACACTTTCACGCAAAATCTGTATGTGGGTTCTCTGCTCTTCTTCTCTGTTTGCTCTGTTTTCATATTAAACCCCACCTCATTGAAATTCTTTCTTGATTTTACCTACTTTGATTGGAGATCCTCTGATACGTACACAGAAAATACATATGGGTGGTGATGAGCAGGAGTCTGTGGCCAAGGAGGGTGATGAAGGGTCTTTCAACAACCACTTCCCCTCTCCTCACACACAACCACCTCTCTCTCTTCCCTCGCAGTCGCGAAAAGGGGGCTGCGGCGGGGTAAAAGCTGAGGGTCGCTAAAAGGGGCTGCCATTCCCACCCCTTCCCAGATCTAGGTGAGCTTCAATTCGAGAAGAGGGAGGCGATGGAGGGAGAAAGGAGATGACCGAAGGGGAGGCACTGTGTTGGGTATTAGGGTTAGGGTTAGGGTTAGGGTTTTGGTTGGAGAAGAAAGGGATATTTTGGTAATTTTATTTTAGGATAAAAATGTAATAAAAAAAATATCATTAAGTGTGTGAGTAGAGGAGAAGTGGTGTGTGCAAATAGAGGCTCCCCTTTCAAGCTGTTTCCAGTTTACTCCCCATATGCGAACCCTAAATCACAATCTGTGCCTGTGCGAAAATGACGAAGAAAGCATAGAGCAAAAGAAGAAGAAGGCGATCATCGGTTCTACTTCATCGGAAAGCTCACCGGCGTCAGAAGAAGTAATTGCGAGCAATGAATCACAATCTCCAAGAATTGGCTTAATCTCATCTCTGATTCTCACTTTGCCTTGAACCACTCTCGCCGAATTCGCAATTCCTCCATGATCTCTGGCTTGTTCTTCTACTGCGACTATTCTCGCACAGAGCCTCACTCTGTCTCGCTTCACGACCACCCATATCGCAATCTTCCCTCTCTCTCCTTCCTCAACACTGTTGGAGAAGAATATCATCCATTTAGCATTAAAAGAGCTTGCAATGGTTTAATTTTGTGCCAGAACTATCAAATTGTTTGTAAGCGTTTTAGAAAAAAATTACATTGTTTGTAATCCAACCACCCAAAATTTCACCCTACTTCCTTAACTTGATTGTCTAAAGTCTTCCATATGAATCATTGGGCTTGGCTTTTGATCCTTCAAAATCGCCTCACTACAAAGTTGTTTTCTTTCGACCCTGTTATCAATTTGATATCTACTCTTCCGAGACTGCGTCTTGGAAACAGATTACTGTCAGTGAATGTGAACCACTACGTGATGGCCTTGAAGGTGTGTTTTGGAATGGGGCAATCCACTGGCTGAGTCATGAGGATGCTTACTTTAGATTTGATGTTGATGAAGAGAAGCTCATAAAAATCCATTTGCTTCTTATTCAGATGCGTTTGCGAAATGCCATGGGATTCAGAATCCTTGAGGTGGACAGGGTCTCCTTCCATTGGTTTGTGAAGTGTCGTGTCAATCTTAGACCCTTAATTTCTGTATTCCCTGAGATAGACATATGTGTTGTGAAGGAAGTCAGCGAAAATGATTTTGCGTTGGTGTTTGCTACTGCTGGCAAAGCAATTTATTATGATCTCAAGTGCAAGACATCGAGGGTGCTTCTAAATCATTTGCCTCTACTTAACTTTATTGCATCAATTTTTCACCGTTATCCTTGTTCTCGTACTTAACAATTCATTGAAAGTCTATCCCCTGTTTGAGATATCTAACATGTTGGAGCAGGTATGTTTTTGTTTTTGGTACAACTTTGTCACAATCATTTCCTATAGATGCTTGTTTTAAAACCTAGTATGTTGTTTTTTTATTTTTTTATGTAATCATCATCATGGTTCTCTAAGATAACACTTTTGTTCAGAGTTCCATAATGTATGATCTGTGTTCTTCATGTAGATGGTATGCCCCTTTAGTAAAACACGATCTCATTTTCCCTCTGGTGAGTATTTGTTAGATTGTTGGTCTTTGATGCTACTATCATTATTTTGATGATGCTCACATTGTCTTTTAAACTGGTCTTAGTTACATTGTTGGTCAAGGCCTGAGAAGTAATAGATGTTTACACCTCTTTCTCTGCCTGCTGTACCAGAGCATTCGAGTGAATTGCACTTTTGTTTCTTTATATGTGAACCCCTTTTGACTACTTCAAGTTTCATTCAGGAGTTTTTTTTTTTTTTTTTGACAATAAACTAATTGAAAACACAACTTCACAAAACAACATGGGATTGGAAAATAAGTTAAAACCTACTTAGATTTGGAGATAAGTTTTAGAAGAATATAGCCTTGGTGAAAAAACTCTCATTTGTCTGATCGTCAGAGAGGATACATTAATCTCACATTCTTCACGGCTTTGATCTCCTTGTGATGTGGTTGGATAGAATGGTTCTAAATGCGCAATGATTGAATGGAAAAGATATAAAAAAAGAAAATTGAAAATATGTTTTCTATTCTTGGCAAATTCTAAAATTGTAACATGTTCACAGTGATCATCTGCAGATAGCAATAACCATTATTACTATTAGTAATTCCTTTAAAATGGTTAGTAACAAGAAGAGAGAGAGAGAGAGAGAGAGAGAGAGAGAGAGAGAGAGAGAGAGAGAGAGAGAGAGAGTCATAGCTTTCTTCTTTTTGTAATTTGTTAATGTTATTAATAAGGAGAAATCTATGGTGTGCACCTAAAAAGTCGGTAAGAAAGTTCCGATTTTTTGTCATGAATGTTGCGAAAAAGTTATGAATGGAGAATCTATGGCATGCACCTTAAAGTGAAAGTTACAAACCTTGATTATGTTATGAATGATATGATGTAAATGTTATGAACCATTTGTGGTGAAAAAAGTTATGAGCTGTGGTTATATTAATAAATTAAAGAAGTTTATGCAAGTCCTTGTTGCTTCACTAGTTCTGATATAAAGCGAATCTCATCAACTACCCAAAAGAGAAGGTGTTGGGTAACTTGGAGGCCAATATTTTTGTTCAGAGCTGTTTATATATATAATAAAATAAAATAAAAACACAAAAACTTTGTTAGCATAATTTGATTTAAAAACAAGACATTATCATGTTGTTTGAGTTTGTAAGGTTAAACTTGGTATCTTTGCTATGTTACTATGAAATCTGCAAATTTGTTCTATTTGGTTGCAGAAATAATGGTGGTTAGACGTTAATTTTATTGTCTTAGTAGCATTATCGTCAAGATCTATTCACTCTGATCTTAAAAACTGCATGTTGACATTATAGAAACTTAAGCATACTTGAGATTTGGATACACAGAAACAGAAGCATTGAGAATCCATATAACTTCGTGTGCCTAATTTATAGTCATGGAAGACCAATTCTTCCTTTTTTCAATTTTCTCATCAGTCAAACAGTATTCAATAAAATAAATACAAGGTATAAGTTTACACTTTCTGGTTTGAGCTTATTGAGTTAGACCATTGAAATCTGTACCCATTCAAAAAGAAATTTCATAGTTATTCACTGGAATTGTCCCATGTTATCATTTAAAGAGCCCAAGAGTGTTATTGATCATAGACCAATAAGTTTCTGCTTCTCATTCCCAGATAACATAATGGAGCAATGTTAAAAGAACTTGTGTTGGGAACTTCTATTTTCTAACTTGAGTTTAAGAAAAGCTTGTGTGATCTCTCTAATGTTTTTATTCTAATAATTACATGAAATTTCTTCAACTAAACTGTATAAAGGTTCTTCACCAAGACATTTTTTGGTTTTTGTTGGTAGAGCTGTAGTGTATATTTGTGGTGTTGCAAACTCGAAAATCTTTAAATGTGTTCTATTTGGCTGCTGAAACAATTATAGATATAAATTAAATTTATCATACTAGTAGCTTCACTCTCAAGCTCTGATGTTAAAAACTGCATGCTGACATCGTAGAAACTTAATCATACAAGATATTTGTTTATGCTTTTACAAAAGCATCAGAATCCATATGACTTCTTGTGCTTAATATATAGTCATGGAATGCCAATTCTTCTTTCTTCCATTTTCTCAGCAATAACAGATCATCCAATATGTGATTGCCATTGGCTGATACAATTCATTAAAAGAAATGAGATATAAGTTTATTTTGGGAGCTTATTAAGAATGGCCATTGAAATCTGGACCCATTCAAAAAATTTCTCATCATTTATTCACTGGAAATGTCCTATGTTGTCATTTAAAGAACCTAAGAAGGTTATTGATTAAGGCCTCATTTAGGAAGTTATATTTTTAGTGTCTTTTTAGTTAAAATATGAGGTGAAAAAAAATCAAAATATGTTTAGGAAGGACTTTTTGACTTTTTATAGAAAAATGTGTAACAAATAGAGTGAATAAAAATGAATATTTGACTATTTTGTATGAGTTTTTTTTTTTTTTTTTTGACACTTATTGACCTTTGTAATGGCTTTTTGGAGGCCATTCCAACCTTCTTTAGTTTTATATTTCCACTGTCTTTGTGCAATGGTCTTAATTCAGTACAGCAATTAGTTTTTTAATTTTCTTTTAGGTGATCGTTTTCTATGAAAAAATGTTATATTCGTGTTTTGCTTACTTATTTATTTATTAATATTTAATTTTCCTATTTTTATATTATCTTGTTAATCCTTACTTTCTTTATAGTTATAAGGAACATGCATGAAACAATAATGATATATCAATTTGATAAATTATACTCCCTCCGTCCCAAAATATTAGTCCCTTATTCCATTTTTCATTGTCCCAAAATATTAGTCCCTCTTCAAAAATCAAGTACAAAAATAATATAAATTTCTTATTTTGCCCTTCTTTTAAATTAATAAACAATATAAAAAGTACAATTATGACATTGATATTCCCAAAAAATGTACTATCAAAAGGATAATTTTGGAAAATCAACTTTTTTCAAATGCAATAATTGTACTACCAAAAAAAGTTGGATTCCCCAAAAGGGACCATTATTTTGGGATAGAGGGAGTATTACTTTAACTTAATATGTTCTTATAAAAAAACTAAACAAAATATTAGAAAAATATTTTTGTATTTATCTTTGCAATTATATTATATTAAAGGAATTGAGACCTAATACTATGGATCATTTCTCATGCATTTTGATAATAAATCCAGGAAAAAACAAACGTGATACGAAATTGTGAGATTATAAAAACAATATTGATCACACGAAATCTTCTATAATTTAGCTAGGAAACTAAGGGAGCCTAAGATAAATTTGTTCATGTTGCTTCATTAAGTTAAGGAGGAATCAGAAGCAGAGACAACTTGAAGTGTATTCGATAGATTCTGTCTGTTCTTTTTGTCTTTTCTTTTTTTTCTCTACTCACTCAAATTCCTCCGACGTCAGAAATTTTTGGTGAGCCAAGTGAAATAGCAGATAAGATTCTTAAAACGATCCAAAGAGAATAAGGGAACATCACATATCATATTGAAAATGCAACTGAAAGGAATTTGATAAACAATAATGAATGTTCATCCGGAAGAGGTTCTCTATCCTATTGTTTTCTGAAACCAAATAATACAAGGGAAGCAAAATACTAAAGCACCCTGCCTGCAATCCAAAAAAACAAAGAAAAATGCATTATAACTAGAAGAGATTTTTCTGAAACTAATGAAGAAGATAAGACTTTTTTTATGCACTCTAGTTTTACAATGCTAGTAAGTCGTACTACTACTAAAGCGAACTGGGATCTGTAACTCATTCCAGATCTCTAATAGTTGGGTACTAAGCTCAATTATTTTGTTGTGGACAACATAAGACAATTCCAGTGAATATTTTTAATTTGTCCAAATTTCAATGGTCAATCTCAAGATGCTCCAAAGAGAAAGTGAATTCTTATCTTGTATTTATATATATATATATATATTATGATATTGTATCAACCAACAACATCTTGGATGATCTGTTTGATTATTGAGAAAGGAGAAAAAAAAAGGAAGAAAACTGGGCTTCCATTCCTATAAAGCACAGCCAATGCTTCTATGTATTCAAATCTCATGTATGAGAGCTTCTAATAGCATGAGTTTTTTTAACGTCACAACTAATGGAGCTTGTAGTTGATGCCACTAAGATCATTTATTCTAACTATCATAGTTTCTGCACTGGAACACATTTGAGGATTTTGTAGTTTGCACCACCACCGAAGAAGCATGGATATTTTTAAGAATGTGGTATGTCTGTGTTGGATATTAGCTCTCATCCAAACGTTTCATTTTTTTAGACCTAGATACGTTTTGGACACTATGAAGACATTTTCTAAATTAATCATATAGTAAAACAATTCTATGAGCATTATGAGCTATATTTTACGTTTTGACGTATCAAAACTTAACTTATCTTGGATTCTAATTCATTATATTTTAATTTTTTTCCTTCCTGAGGATACATATTGTCACGCCCCAAAAATATACACAATAAAGATTCACCATCTTCCATTGTTTAATGTAA
Source organism: Camellia granthamiana (assembly GCA_036172215.1). Lineage (NCBI taxonomy): Eukaryota > Viridiplantae > Streptophyta > Magnoliopsida > Ericales > Theaceae > Camellia > Camellia granthamiana. The sequence continues at coordinate 137,503,548 of CM069906.1, read as the reverse complement.
ACGTAAGTAAATCACAATATTAACATCATCAGCAAATCTCCAACATTTGTAATTCATTAACTATCAAGAGATTTACAAAACAATGCCCCACATACGGTTATATATTCAACATTTCTAGAATATTAATCTATAGCATGTAACAAGGAAGTTTAGTATAAATTAATGCCTTCAATGGCTAAAAATTCCAAGGCTTAAGCTCGGTTACACAAAAGTGGTTTTAAACCCATACACATAAAGCCCTTGGCTTGTCAAAAGTAATTACAACAAAAGGAAAGAGCCTTGTGCTCTCAAAACATATCTCCACGTCTCTAACTTGGTGAGATCACCACATCATTTCCTGTACAAAATCCCATAGGCGTGAGTACAAGGCTTAGTACGAAAACCTTAATAAAGTATATACATTTTATACAATCTTAGGGGATTAATGCATATGCCAAATCATGTTCAAAAACAAGTATCTTTATCTTTTGAAACTTTTGTGCACAATGCAATCTTGAAAATTTAACAATTCAATAATTTCAATGTTTCAACGTGGCAGTAAATACGACTCAAATAATCTATAGGTTGGTGTCTGCAAGTAGGCATAACAAGTACTGTCAAATCCCCACTTTACCGGTAGCTAATCGGAAAGCACGTGGTACTTCCTCCGCACATGTTTTTGGTCTTTCACCATGGACACTCAGGCCAACTTAACCAATACCAACCACACCCCCTAATTGGACTTACCAACGTATTTACCCCTAAAACAAATCAATATGATCTTGTTTCACAAAAGAATGTCCTTTTTCCAATGCAATAATTAAAATCAATCGCATCAATGCTAAAATGAAATGGCAATGCAAAAATGTCCAATGCATTAACATAATCCATTTTCAATTTCTCTCACACAATTCTTCATTTGTGATCACTTTCCACATCTCTTATCAATGCAATGTTATAATACATTGCAAGAGATAAAATAATACTACATAAACCTTTAAGCATTTTTCATACATTAATCATCATAATATAATTCTAAAGGATTATATAACAACCTCAACATTCATGTATTCTCCACATATAAATCTCTATTTTTCCACTTGGTCATTTCAAGACCAACCAATAATAAGCTATACAACAAGCTTCAATTTAAATATTTCTCATTTTCTTTTCATGGAATTTCCTCTTTATACACAATCATAGGATTATCTCAACCACATATTCACTATAATACTAGACAACCATAGATTTCATAATATCTTATCATTTTCCCAAAACAAACCTCTAATTTCTAGGGTTTCCACAAAACTAGGTTTTTCCTCATTTTTGAAAGGATTTTTCCAAGACAACATCCCTTCTTAACAATATAGTTCATATCCTCAAGAGTTTTTAGAAAGCAATGAGAAAACCTCCTTTTAAAATTATCCAAAAAAAAAGAAAAAAAAAATCATGAGCCAAAATCAAAATTCAATACTGCAAGAGGGAATCCAAAATCAACATAAACTTGCAAATATATATATATAACTCTAAGAAAATCCCTACCTCAAGCTTAGAAGAAGACGGAGAGAAAAACCCTAAAAATGGATGTTGATGAAAACTTGATTCGAACGGTGAGAACGTAGCTCTCGTTGTTCTCTTCGATTTGGTGTAAGAAAACCCTCTCAAATTCTTGGTATATCTTGCTAAATCTTGGAGAGAAAATTGAAATTTGGTGGGTTTGTAGAGAGAAGGAAGAGCAAAGATGGATATTTATAAAGAGAGAGAGAGAGAGAGAGAGAGAGAGAGAGAGACAGAGACAGAGACAGAGACAGAGACAGAGAGAGCAGAAAAAGTGGCCCAAACATCCTTTTGGCATCAATTTTGAGAAAAAGAGCACAAAATTCGAGATAGACGTGTCGAAATCCGCTCGAGCGGTTTGAATTCCACACGACCGGAATTCCCAATCTGCAAGAGTGGAAATTTTTTCCCTCACAAGTGGATTGCTCTAGAGAGCTGCCCAGAAATCCACCCAAAATCCGCTCAAGCGGTTTTCTTCCCAAAAAACTTTAAAAATTTTGAAAAACCCTGTGAGGATCGGCTCGGGCAATTTTGAATTCCACATGAGCGGTTTCACCTAGAAATTCAAAAGGTGATTTTGTAACCCAAGGCAAGTTCTAATGCCCAAAACTCAAAGTTTATAATTCGGAAAAGTTACAAGAGGTTAAGTAAGAGTAGAACAAATTTTCAATAACTCAAAACGATGAACAAAACACCGAAAGAATTACATACTACCCACTAGACAATACTATTCAAGCCCAAAACCAAGGATATCACAACCTCCCCCCCTTAGGAAATTTTGCCCCCAGAATTTGGTTACACCTCTCATTAACACGCCCAAAGAACAAGATCAAACAACAACAAGGCTCTGAGTAGTAACAACCACACTAATGGCAAAATGAATCCACAATAACAACAATTCAATTATAACATGGAGATCTCAATCTTAACAACATTTTACTATTATTATCAAAAAATTTCCATGGGCCAAGGCCACAATCCAACAACCACTAACATGATAATTATAAGCACGAGTTCAACAACAATTGTAACAATCTTACAATAGTTCTCATGCTCTCAAAATAACAACAATTATAACAACAAGTGGTTTACAAATTCTACTATTTATTCTCAAACACAAGGGAGATCACAATCTAGAATAAACTAAGCGTTCTCAAACAAATTCGGATACTTGGAGCAGACTTCCGCCTCCCGTTCCCAAGTTGCCTCCTCAACTCCATGGTGCCTCCATAACACCTTCACTAATGGTATGGTCTTGCCCCTCAACAGTTGCTCTCAGGCATCTAAGATTTGAACCAGTCGTTCTTCATATGTGGCATCCTCATCTACCTCCAAATCAACTAAATCAAGTACATGTGAAGGGTCAGGTTCATACTTCCTAAGCATAGATACATGGAACATGTTGTGAACCCCCCGAAAGATGTGGCGATAAAGCCAAACGGTATGCCACTTGATGTAGGCCAAAAGGTACTACATTGGGGTCACTTAAGTTACATTTATAGTCTTTGAATTTTGCTTATTTGGTGGAGATGATGTGTTTTGTGCACTTGTACATATTTGGTAGGCAACGCACAAATTCAAGTAAAAAGTGGTGTAAAAGCAGTTTCTCTGTGTAAGTAGTGAAAATTCCCGGCCTGCCACCTCACTGCAGGTGCGGCCAGGCTCCACCGTACGTGTGGCCCACCACCGCTCGAGCAGAAATGAGGGGCGCTTGAGCGGCCCACCTAAGGCTGCGTACATGTAAATTCAAACGTGTTTTGCTGGGAATAAAAGGAAGAGAAGAGGTGTGGACCGCCCGGAACTCCGTTCCGCGCGCGAGGGCGCGTATTGTAGTTCTAGCTACTATAGTTCGGACTCATGTCATGGTTCTGAATCTAATCTCACAAAGTGCAATTTAAGACCGATAAATCACCAAAGAGTCCAAATTCGGCAAATCATTTTGGAAAATCGATTTTAATCAAGAAATGCCAAACATGGACTGCTTTGCCAGATTTCAGAGTTGCCATCTAAATATTTTGTTTTTGGAAAATTTAGGAAACCCTGACTCGTGCCTAAGGCCACGTGTCCATCATCACCAAAGTTGCCTCGGCTCGGGAACTTGGGTACGAGAGGGGAAGGTCATGCGATGAGCAACCCCGCTCGCCCGATCAAAGATCGGCCTTTACTAACATGATATGTTGTTTTTGAAAATACGTGTTCTTATTCCGGTTATTAATCTAGCTTACTATGTGATGCACACAACATACAAGTATAGACTAAATCACTCGAGTTGGAACAAAACATCTCATGTTTGTTTTTTTTGAAAATGGTTTGAGGTTGCTACTTGCAAGTAGGCTAAGTCGTGGATTTGCCACCCTCAAGTGGGCTTAGAAAAACATGATGATTTGCCACTTCAAGTGGGCTTAAAACGCACATTTTGATAAATTGTTCAAATTCAAGCAATAAAACCTTCACCCACAAGCATTCATGCAGTTAATCAATTAAGCAAATAGCCTCATGGCAAGCATGCTGTCATGGCAGTCACTTACACACATGCAAGGATGCTAAAGCGTAAAAGCTTACCTAGTACTCCGAGCCAAAAAAGAAACTAATTAGTAATCAATGCATGATCCTAACTATGTTAACAATGCCTAATGCAACACATGCAAAATGCAACTAAAATAGGCTCGGCTATCTAGAATGGCATGTGAAATGCAGCTTGATAACATGTATTCAAATTGGTATTGAAATACAATGCAGTTTGTATGATGCGCCGAGCCCGGTGCATGCAAAACAGATGAATGATGCACGCATGCGAAGCATAAGTATGCTAAGCATAAGTATGCTAATTGAAAATGACCCTAAACTAACCATCGAAAGCGGTTAAGTAAAAGGGAGAAAGAAATGGGGGTTGGAAGACATGCATCACACACACGCACCCTTATTACAATAGTACGCCCTCTCGCAGGAGGGTCCAAATAATAAGCTAACTACCTAATCTAAGCTAATTAAACTAATTATTACAAAACGAAACTAATTAACTAACAAGTTAACTAATTAGTTATTATAACACAAATGAATAGCTAAGTGCATTAATTACTTAAGTACAGAACCAAATAGCTAACTAAGCAAAGCAGCTAAGTAAAGCAATAAGAAGAGGTCCTCAGGGCGAGAAGTATATGCATGCTCGGTTGCCTTGTTCAGAAATCCATTACCGTGCCTCAACTTGCATCTATTTGCATTTGATCTCAGAACACTGCACAAACCTCCAAATAGCTTCTACTCCAACAAAGGGACCTCCAGGAAGGCTGCCGGCCACTTAATGGTGTTGTAGACCACCTGTAGACCACTCCCACTTGTTGCAGACCAGAAAAAGTGGTCGGCCAGCTACTTTTTCTGGTCTGCCGACCAAAAAATTCTGAACAACTCTATTTTGCTGCAATAGAGAACAAGAAGGGGCACAGCAATGTATTTGCAAGATATGTGTACACAACCACCCTTCCTATCATTTTTTAAGCTCAAGGAAGTACGGTTCTCGACTCTCGGGCCATCAACCGAGCATCGCAATTCACGATGCCCGAGAAGCCAAGATTGCACGAATTAATGTGAATGAATGCACAAATAACACTTAAGGGCCTTAACCTCTATCATGCATGATCAAGAGGGTCGGCGACCGAGAAATGAGGCACGTTTCATCACTTCAAGTATGAAACATCCCTCGTTTCTCGTGTTTGGACTAACACCCTATCCAAACATAATGCAATGCATGCGCAAGATTCCAAACACAATGCAAGGCATGCACACACAATGCAATGCATGCACATGCAAACAACATGCAATGTAACAACATGCAAACAAACATGCTCAATGGACTTAAACCGAATATGGACAGACCTTAATCATGCCCAAAATAGTGGCCAAAATGCATCAAGACTAAGGGACAAAAGGGTCAAGAATACATGCTCATGTGATGGCCCATCAACTAAGCATAAGAACACAACTCTCAAACATGATTAAGAAGTGACAAACACGGAAGTGTGGCAAAACTATATGCTCTAAAATCATGTATGAAATGATGCCAAATCATTCAAACAACATAAGTATAGCATGCAAGAGGGCCTAAGGCACAAGGCCACCAAGAGGGACTACACAAGAGGCATGCAATACATGGCACAAATGACTAAACCAGCCATAGACAGAGCTCAAATAGGTCAAAATAAAGACCAGAACATGCTGAGATGGGAGCTCAAAGGTCTAGGCATGATGCATACGCACTAGGCCACAAACAAAGGCAACAATGCATAACCTTTAAAAGCACTCAAAGAGTAAAAGAAGTGAGAACATGGCAATGTTATATGCTCTGAAATAACATGTGAAATGATGCCAAATCATATACATGTCACAAATGAAGCATGTTAGGAGGCTCAAAACTTAAGGCTAGCAAGGCCAATTGCACTACAGCTATGCAATACATGAACCATATGGCCAAGAACACCCAAAACAGTCCTAGAGCATGTCAAAATAATACTAAAACATGTATAGACTAGAGCTAACACATGCTAGCATGAAGGGCATGAAGCATGGAATATGCAAGGCTAATGAGGAGGATTACACTACACCTACCAAAACCAAGCATGAGATGACTTTACCAAAAAAAATCAGAGTTGTATCATGACAAAACAAGACCAAAAGCACACTGATATGGCAGCCCAAAAGTTTAGGCAAGATGACATACATAAGGGCTCATGTTTAAAGCATAAAGCACCAACCCTCCAAAGCATTGAATGAGTGAAAGATGTGAGGGCATGACCACACTACATGCACTGAAATCACATATCAGATGATGCCAAATCATGCAAATAGCCCAAGCAATGCATGCTAATGACTTGGAAACTCAAAGCTAGAGAGCAAAAATGCACTATGGCTATACAAAGCAAGGCATGCATGACCCAAAACACTTAAATTAGATCTTAATCATGGAAAAACATGAGTAAAAACTTCCTAGAGTGAAGCCAAAAACATGCTAGAATGATGGTCCAAAGCATGGTGCATGTTAGGCTAGTGAATGGAAATGCACTACAAGTGCAAAGAGCATGCAAGGGGCTATCAAACCAACCCTTAACAGAGTTATAAGATGCTAAAATAACACCAAAAACTTGCTGAGATAGGACCAAAACATGCTAGAAAGATGAACTATCAACACAAGCATGTAAGGCTAGTTTGTAAGGATTACACTACAAGTGCATAGAGCATGCAAGGGTGGCCTAAACTAAGCCAAAATAGAGGTATGCCATACTAAAATAAGGTCAAAAATAGGCTGAGATGGAGCCAACATATGCTAGATAAACATGCTCAAATATGAGGCCAACAAGGCAAGCAACCAAGGTACAGGGAGAGGGGATGACCCCCCTCCTATTTGGGACCTCAAAACACACTTTCCACCACTGAAATTCCTCTGAGTTTCAGTGGTGAGAAGGTCAAAAAGAGGTGGTCCCAATAGCTTAAGAGGATAGCTCAAAACAAGGCCAAACAAGGCACAAAAGGGAGTAGACCACCCCCAACACCAAAGAGACCTTAAACAAACATGTTAAGCACTTAAAATTAGAACTTTTTACAGTTTAAAGTTAAGCCAAAATAAGCATACAAAGGGGGTCAAAGGCTTGACCAAAAACAAAGCTTTAAGGGGTTAGAAACTCACCCTTGAAGGACAATTTCAAAGTTGCAACTCCAATAACTTTTTTGGACCAAAAGCAATCCAAAAACACCAAAATCAGCTTCAAGATGCCTCAGCTCCAAAGCAAAGGTGTTTCACTATGTGTTTGTGTGCAAAAGTGTGAAGAAATGGCACTTTCAAGTACAAATATGAAGAGAATGAGCAATATAGAGATAGATGATATATGTATAGCTTCTAAGCAAAATTCTGAACCTGAGACGAGAGGGAGGAGGTTCCCTTTTATAGAAAAACAAGCATCAAGCTTGTTGAGCATGCTAAGAGCTTGAATCAATCCCTCCATACATGCGTATGGAGGATGCTTTCTGTGCCCAACAGCTGGCAAGAAAATATCTGCAGAAAGCTGCCGACCAGTTGAAGTGGTCGGCCAGCTACTTGCACTGGTCGACCGACCAGTGAAAGTGGTCTGCAAGGAGACCAACTGGTCGGCAAGGGGGAGAGGTGGTCTGCACAAGGAAAGCAAGATGGTGGCATGGCTGCCGACCACTTTTGGTGGTCCAAAGGCCACCAAGACCAGCTGGCCGACCAGAAAATTGGCTGGCAAGGAAGAAAAGTGGTCTTCAGGGAGAGAAACTGGTCTACAACCCTTATTCCACCCTCCAAACAAGGAAAACAAGGTTTGTGCCAAAAACAAACCAAAAAAGATGAAAGACAAGAGTTCGCGGGACAAGGTGCGCAGCCGGAAGCCTCGAAAACTAGTCTACGAGCACGAAAAGTGGTCTACGACCACAAAAAGTGGTCTACAGACCTCTGTTTCCTTCTAGACCAAGGCAACAAGGCATGGTCTAAAAACCAGGCCAAAAGGAGAACGGTAAGCAGACCAGAGACAAAGCGCGCGGCTAAAGGCTCCGGAAACCAGAAACTAGTCTACAAGAGGGAAAAGTGATCTACGACTACAAAAAGTGGTCTATAGACCTGTCTCTCCCTCCAGGCAAGGTCAACAAGGCTTGGTCTATAAACCGAGCCAAAACACAAAGAGTTCAGAGGCCCGGAGGCAAGACACTCAACCGAAAACTCCGGAAACTTGAAACGAGCACAAACATGCGTGATCATCGAGCACTCAATCGATGACGTCTGAGTCTTAAGGTCGGTAAAAAATGAGGTGTCTACAGTTGCCCCTCTTTGACAGAACTCAGAAGTCAAGAAGTGACGGGAGTGAATATCAAAGCCCAGAGATGACCCATTTTTGACAAGGCCGAAGACTTAGACAAACAGGCAAGATAACAAAGAGATGCGCCTGCAGGCAAGGGTAAGATGCAAACATGCATAATGCCGAACATAACTTATAATCATGCAAAGAGAGCTGTGATGAAGCAATTATGCAAAATAAATGCAACATTTTAAGCGAATGTTATGCAAAGAAATACTACAACAAACTCGTACATAAGCAGGTAAACACGAACCAAACTACATCTGATACAGAAAGGATGTAAGAAAATTATACAATTCTCACTGCGTCTCACGTGGAGAAGGCTAAAAGCGACTACCGAGAACACCCGGAGTCTTAAACGAAACACCTCCCAGCGTATCAAACGCAAAAGGAGAAGGACTGTGCAAGAAAGCGCAGTCATCCAAACGTGTGTCAAACACGAGAGGGGAAAGGTACGTCCAAACGCATGCCAAACGTGAGTGAAAAAGGGTTGCGCAAGAAAGCGCAATGCACTAGACAGTGCGAGTACGTCCAAACGCGCCACACGCGAGTGGAGAAGGGTTGTGCAAGAAAGCGCGATGCACTAGACAATACGAGTACGTCCAAATGCGCCACACGCGAGTGGAGAAAGGTTGCGCAAGAAAACGCGATGCACTAGACAGTGCGAGTACGTCCAAACGTGCCACACGCGAGTGGAGAAAGGTTGCGCAAGAAAGCGCGATGCACTAGACAGTGCGAGTACGTCCAAACGCGCCACACATGAGTGGAGAAAGGTAACAGTCAAACTGAACCAGAACTTCTCTTGAATGAACCGTACATACAATATCGTGCCTGCACAAAAGGGAGATTTTGACAAGTACAATATAACAGGAACACATGATCAACGCTATATTAAGATACAATTTCAATACAAGATAAACGTGTGCACATACAATGCCGATAGAAAGGTGCATAGCAATGCAAGTGAAAAGAGCACATCAATTCAAGTGAAAAGTGCATAGCAATGCAACTGAACGTGCGCGACAACGCAAGTGAAGAAGTACATAACAATGTAACTGAACGTGCATGACAATGCAAGTGAAGAGGTGCATAACAATGCTAGTAGAGCGTGCGTGACAATGAAAGTAGTGTGCATAACAATGCAAGCAAAATGTGCATGACAACGCAAATAGTGTGTGCAAAACAATGCAAATAAAACGTGCGTGACAACGCAAGTGGAGAGGGTGCATAACAATGCAACCGAAGCGTGCATAACAATGCAAGCAAAATGTGCGTGACAACGCAAATAGTGTGTGCATAACAATGCAAGTAAAATGCGCATAACAATGCAAGCAAAATGTGCATGACAACGCAACTAATGTGTGCATAACAATGCGAGAGAGATGTGCAACTTTAATAGCATGTTTGAAGCAAAATGCGGAATAAGGAAACACAAGCCTTAATGAGACCGATTCAACCGGAACCTTCGATTTACCTCTCGGAGGGGTCACAATGTACTTAAAAAGGATACACCTTGCTCTTGACGAGTAACGATGAGCCATGCATCGAAGACTTGAATTGAAGTTCCCGCGGGGACAATTTGAGCCGAAAAGTGTACTTTTCTTGCACTTTCTCGAGAGCCAAGGACTCTAATCATCACAAAAACACACAGAGAGGACAATGGGGCCCTGAAGACCATCCAGGAGGGCTGTCGACCACCTAGAACAGCTGCCGACCACTTGTTGACCACCTAAGTGGTCGGCCAGCTAGAAAAACTGGTCGACCGACCAGTTTAGCAAAACAGGGGCAGCTTGGTCTTTCAAAGGTCGGCCCTTTAAATATACAACTCCAAATCACTTTTCATCACCCTTCAAGGCCGAAATCACTTGCTCTCCCTCCTTAGACCATTTTTTTTCTTAGATCCGGGCTTTGCACGCGTTTTCCAACGCCCCATGCGAAGTTGATTCGCGAAAAACTTTTAATTCTCTTCGTTTTGAATCGATCAGAATTTGTTTTCGGAGCTTCTTTCTCTATTTCCACCACTTGAGGTATATTTCTCTCGAAGTTTAGCACCTTTTCCCGGGCTTTGACTTTCTTTGACTTTTTCTCTTCCCGAGAGTTGACTTTTGTTGACTTTTTGCGATTTTGGCTCATTTCGCTTATTTTTGCACCTTTTTTAAGATGGCTGACTGTAGACATCCCATTTTAACCGGCCCTAAGACTTGGGCACTTTTTGTTGATTACCCGATGAAGATAATCATAATGTGTTCCCTAGCAATCCTCAACAAGAAAAATAGAATTTGAGTTTTAATCCCTACCTTCACACATTTTTGGCCAAACTATTTTAGACCTTAAAACCCTCTTTTCAAAATATTTTTTCAAATGTTTCTACGATGTTACGAGGCTCCCATTTCAATTAAAATATCGCGCTTTTCAGTAAACCGAGTAAGGACAAAATAGAAATAAATGGAAGAGAGGTGAACTCTTTGAAAATAATATTTTAAAAAAAAAAAAAGCATCTTCTTTATAGGTTTGGATAGGTTTGGATTTGAAGGAAACAAGAGGGGATGGAAGAAAACTGGTTCAAGGAAAGGATGAGCATCAAATTGTTAAGAAGGAAATGAACAGGCTTTACTAAATTAGAAATATCTCTATGCACACTTGGAATTTAGATATGAGGCTACCAAAGTTGGAAAGTAGACTTCTGGGGCTTCAATTTAGATCCAAGAATCACCTAAAACCAAGTCCAGATAAGGGGGCTATGCCCATTTGAAGTTGGGATTGAGAGCAGATTTTGTTGACCTGGCCTAAGAGAAATAAACAGCCTTCACTAAATTAGGCATATCTCTTTGTACACTTAGAATTTAGATGTGAGGCCACCACCATTGTAAAATAGACTTATGGGGCTTCAATTTAGACCTAAGAATCACCATAAAACAAGTCCATATACAGGAGATATGCCCATTTGAAGTTAGGCTTAATAGCATATTTTGTTGACTCGGCCCAAAATAGCAGCAGCCCCATTTTTCTTGGTTTTGGTTCGGTTGGGATGCCGCATTTACCTATTTTCTGATCCATTCAAGTGCACCCACTCATCCTCCATTATACCTAATCATCCCCCATTGTCAAAAAGAGGTTTTGTTGGCATCCATAAAGGAGCATCCCATGCAACCACCTTGAAAATTTGCCCTCCTATCACATTCTTGTCTCCCACCTTCTTTTTGACCTTTACTCTCCCTCATTGCCTACATAGAATGATCATATTGTAAGAGAGAGGGAGGACCACGAAATTGAAGAGAAAAGAGTGAGAAAAGGGTGAAAAAAGAGAGAAAAATTGAGTTTTTGAGCCAAAAATATTCCTATCTTCCATATACACCCCATGCCTTCCATAGCTACTAAAATTCCTCATTTCCATACACCAAAACCACTCCAAAAATTTTGATATAGCCAAAGATCAATTTCCTTGATCATAAGGAAGAGTGTTTAGTGATTGAAAGTGAGAAAAACTAGAGAGTTAGCCACTTTCCATACCACAAACTCCATAAACTCCATAATTTCGAATTGAGGATTTGAGAACACACTTCCTACACTTGAGGGTGATCAAGAGGAAGTTTGGAAATCAAGAAGTTCAATATTTCTTTAGAAGGTGAATTTTTAGTCTTTCATTTTCTTATATTTTATATCTCATATTTATTTTCTTACTTCTTATTTCATAGTGTTTTGTTATAATCCAAGTGGTTTGTTTATCTCATATTTACTTTCTTACTTTATATTTTATAGTGTGTTGTTATAATCCTAGTGGTTTGTTTAGCTCATAATTATTTATTTATTTTTATTTGCATGCTTTAATTTCATATTAGTTTTGTTGTAATCTTGCATGTTCTACCTCATATTTATTTATTTTCTTGTATTAGTCTCATATTAATTTTGTTGTAATCTTGCATGTTCTATCTTATATTTGTTTTATTGCTTTAGGTTTATGTTGTGAGTTTGCACTTTTTATTTTATTTAATATTTTTTTCTTGTTTTTTTAATCTAACCGGTAGTGGTTAGTTGAGCCACCTACATATTTTTTGTTTGTTCCTTTTCTTAGTTTCGCAACAAGACAGGTTTTGCTTGGCCTAGTTGGCCGGCCGGCCTATTTGGCCGGTCGATTAACTTCTTCCGAACAAGATGGCGTAATCTCCCAATATTGACCAATTTCCGCCGGAAGTTCTAAAGAACATGAAGCTTTTATTTTATTTATTTTTTATTTTGAGTGTATTGTGAGGTTTTATTTCGTTGTAATATTTTCTTCATCCCTCTCTAATTTGGTTTGTAATTATTCTTTAAAATGTTGTAATAATTCCTGCCCTGCTTCTTTCTATCCTGTTCTTTTACTTGCTCTCTTTATTTGTACATAAACATCGTATTTATTTTTCATCATAGTTATGCTTTGCATCCATGTTTCATGCATCTTGATTCGGCTAAGTTTGCATTTGTGGATTTAATCAATTCTTATGTGATTATGTGCGCTACCTCATGTTTTTGAGATGATTCACATATCATATTTTAGAAGCCGAATCTTTTAGTTGCATCTCATGAGTGAATTGCATTAGGATTTTGTATATAAGATCATGCATATTTTACTAACTTTGTTTTGTAGCTTGTTCGTGGGACGTCAAACATGTAAGTTTTTATGCTTTAGCATCCCGTTTGTGTGTGTTTTCCTTACTATGTCTAGCATTCTACCATGAGGCTATTTGCTTATGTGATATAACTCTATGAATGCTAGTGGATGGAGGTTGTGTCACTTAATTTGGAATGATGTTGATTTTTCATGCTTGTAAACTCAATTTATTTGGGTTGTACATCGTCAAAACTCTTTCAAAATGCATGATATCAAATTGTTCCAAAATGAATAGTATAGTCTATACTTGTATGCTTCACATAATAAATTTTAGGATTTATTAAATAATCAGAACATGAACATATAAATAAAATAAAATTCATATCATGGTTAGTAAAGGCCGATCTTTGATCGGGTGGGCAGAGGTGCTCATTATTGACCTTCCCCTCTCATACCTAAGGTTCCGAGCTAAGCATCCTTGGTTATGACGAACAGTGGCCTTGGCACGAGTCATGGGTTTCCTAATTTTCCCAAAATAAATATTAGGTGGCGACTTTGAGATCTGATAACGCAGTCCATTTTTTACAAAATTGCAATAAAATGGATTTTCAATAAAAGTTGTCAAATTTGGACTTTCATATATGTTTCACATTGCACTCGTGAGATTAGATCAAAGAGATCTCGAGGGTCCGAACTGTTTAACGTACGTTGGTAGCCCCCCAGGAATGTTATAGTTTTTGGCGACTCTGCTGGAGATTTTATGAAACCTTGACTCGAACTCCATGATATGACCTTTATTTTCAATTATATGTTCATTGCATTGCATTCATTGGTGCACTTCAAGTCCCTGTGTTGCCCAGATACTGGTGGGAGCACATGCAAGCTTTTTGTGACACTACACCTATTTTTACGATACTTTAGAGGCCTTGTGTTGTAACCTTTTGAGATTTGTCAAAAGGGTAGCTTTGCTATATAGCTCTACTATCTAGGTTTGCTATCTAAGGTTCTTAGACTCCGAAGAGAGGCTATTTGACTTTTCTGATTTCCTGGGATGTTTATTGGTTATGACCCAAAGGACTCTTTGGTAACGTCACCTTGACTTTAACCCTTAGAGTAGAGCTAACCTTGTGTATATAATGAGCTATAGTACCTTCCAAAATTAGGATAGGATGCTCTCCCATTTCTGGGATGTATGATGCCGCTTGTTTGAATAGTGAAACCCTAGATCATTTCAAAGTTAGGACAGGGTAACCCTAGCCCCCATAGGGGTGTTTGTTCTCTTTCCTGCTATGTGTTATGTGTAATGTATGGGAATTCTCAGATTCAGATGAGTGGTTCAGTCATTTCAATTTGTGGGGTTCAGTTCAGTTTTTCACATGAGTTAGCAGTAATCAGTTGAACTGGGATGCTAATGAAATTCTGATTGGGGGTCTCGTTTTGTTTCAGCAAGGTAGTCCGGCACTATAGCTTCCGAAAGGTCTGATATCCCCTAAGTTCTGTGGACTCGCATTGGTAGACTTTGCAAAAGTGCAGATTTGGTTTAGGGTCAGCCAGTGTTAGTTTCTTTGCTACTGGTTACATGAAGAAAAGAAAAAGCTTCATCAACTGTTTAGAATACCCCTTCTTCACCTGCTAGATCATCACCACTCAACTCACCAGAATCAGTGATGGCTCAGATTCCAGAGAATATAGCAGACATACTATTGGCCCTTCAACGGAGCATGGATACCGTTGCCACTACAGTTGCTGCCCAAGGCACTACTCTTGCCGCTCAAGGCAATACTCTTGCTGAACTGCAACGCTCACCTGGGGCGTCCATTGCTCAACCACCTCCGGTGACTCATCCGGTTCCACCTCCACCTCTACCAGCTGACGAGTTTCCCGAACTTAACTCACCAGAAGATCTGAGGGTTCCTGTACAAACTTCAGGAGGATCATTTCCCCTTCCTCAACCAGCGGGAGGGATCATTCCCTTCGAAGCACCTGAGTCTGACTCAACTATGTTGAAGCTAGCCAAGTTGGAAAAACTTTTCAAAAAGGCACAAGGAATCAATTCAATCTCGGACATCGAAGACGGGTACACTGAGACAGCTGTGAAGTTGCTAGAACGGTTCAAAATGCCACACATTGATAGGTTTGATGGCTCCGGCGACCCAATGGTGCACATTCGCCTATTCTCTGATGTCTTAACGCCTATGGGTTTGACTCGTCCGCAAAAGCTCTCTTTATTCGGACGAACTTTGTCAGGAGTGGCTGCCATCTGGTATGCCAAGTTAGAGGACTCGGTAAAACAAAGTTGAGAAGAGTTAGCCGGGGCCTTTATCACCCAGTATGCTTATAACACCCAGATTGAAGTGACTACTCGGGAATTAGAAGCCAACCGTCAAGAGCCCAATGAAAGTTTCATGACCTTTATCACCAGATGGAGGGCAAAAGCAACAATGATGACCAACAGACCACTTGAAAAGGACCAAATTTGTATGATAGTCAGAAATCTACATGCAAAGATGTTACAAAAATTGATAGTCCTCCCGCTCTTTACTTTTAATGACTTAAAAAAGATAGGGGTTCAAATAGAGGATGCCATCAAATAGGGAATTATTGATGATAAGGAACCTGTTTGGAAGCCTTTTGGTCGCAGTTCCAATGTTACCACCAGTGGTAGCACAGCTGTGAAACCTTCTGAAATCAACTTGGTTGCCACCACCACTAAAATAGCCGACCCCTTTGCTCATGCTGGCCGGCAAACAACAAACACAACCCGAGCCCCAATCAGAACATTCACCCCTCTCCATATGTCACTCTCCAAAGCAATGAACATCTTGACAAAAAGAGGGTATTTGAAGCCTTTGGACCCCCGACCTCTTCCCGAACCTCTCCCAGCCAAACATGACCCTACCAAACACTGTGCTTTCCACTAACAACCCGGACATGACACAGACCGTTGCATTTATCTTCGTTATGAGATCCAAGATCTCATAGACAATAAAGTCATAGCTCCTCCACAACCACCAAAACCCAACGTCACTACCAACCCGTTGCCGCCCCATGACAGAATCCCACCACCTCCTCATCTTAACCTCATCCATACACTTTCATCCACTTTCAACCCCAGTATCTATATCACACCCACCCATTTACCAAAACCTGAGGTACATATTCCTGAAGGCACCGAGTTGTGTATGATGGATGTACCTCCAACCCAGCAAAAACCCAAAATCCCTATGGTGGTAGCAGACAAACTATTAGAGCAAAAGCACGATCCTAGCCGGTATATTGTTCCCAGTGGTCAACTAAAGCTTGAGGTTGATCTGCCTGACTCATTTTCTATCAATGTTGTTAGAGAGGATGTACTTGAACATGGGTTGGATGATTTGGCTGACCTAGAGGAGGACTTGGCTAATCTCCATTTCTTTGAAGAATTAGACCTTGGGAATGTACAGATGGGATGGTGGGAATCGAAGAATTACAGTCACGACTGGTCAAATGGTGACGAAGGTTCTGATGAGGAAACTTAAAGAAAAGGGGAGGAATTGCGACTTGATTTCGGAAAACCTGTTGAATGTGGTAAAGGAAAAAGTTCCAGAGGAAAAGAAAAAGAACTAGAAAGCCATTCAGAGCATACTGCGGGAATGATTCAAGCAGTGCTAGATAATTGTCTTTCGGTCAACGAAGGCGAATGGTGGGATGATAATGACCTACAGCTCACCCACACTGATAATGAATGGGTAAACAATGTGTTGGATGAGACTTAGTATGCAGATGAAATTGATCATTTAACCAAGAGTGGGCACTACTTCAAGCCTCCACATCTAGACCAAGGAGAGCCCTCTGGCAAAGATAAAGAGGCAGAGAAAGAGAAAGAGAAAGAGAAAGAGGTAGAAGAAGACCTGGTTCTAAAACAACTGAAAAAGATCCAGGCAAACATTTCCATTTGGGGTCTTCTCATGGCTTCCCAAGAACATCGACAGGCAATGTTGTCAATGTTGGGCAAGGCTAAGCTGTCAATTGACACCACTCCTGAGCAATTAGTGTCATTAATCACCCCGAGAGAAACCATTCCAACAATAACTTTTGTTAACAAAGAGCTACCACCAGAAGGATTAGGACATAATAAGCCTCTGTACATATCACTGGAATGCAGAAAGAAATGGATCCCGATTGTTCTGATTGACACCGGATCAGCCATCAATGTCTGTCCTACACGCACTGCTTATGCAATTGGGCTAAAGCCGGCAGATTTCACGCCGACTAATCAATTGATTCGGGCCTTTGACAATACTAGTTGGGAAGTGATGGGGACAATCAAAGTACAAATAACAGTGGGTCCATCTGAGCACGAAGCTGAATTTCATGTCATGGATGTTCCCGTAACATTCAACTTGCTATTGGGAAGGCCCTGGCTTCATTAGATGAAAGCTGTATCATCCACACTACATCAATTGGTAAAGTGCCCATATGGTGGAGGAATTGTCAGTGTCTTCGGAAATTCATCCATTCATCCTCCCCCAGAAGTCACAACACCACTGCTAGAAATACAACATGTGGAAGATGATGTATTCCTATTGGGTTTTACATTGGCAGAGGCCAAGCTAGTTCAAACACTAATGGCAGAAGACGAAGGTGTATATGTCAGTGCCCAATCAATCTATTTCATGAGTAAACTAGGTCACATTCCAGGGATGGGATTGGGACAAAGTGGCAGGAAAGGTATTACTATAGCCAGTGAAGTACCTCATAACCCACATGCATTCGGATTAGGGTATGCACCCACGGCTGATGACTGGAAAAGGAAAACTGAAGAGATCAGGGAGAGGATCAAGGCCAAGAGAATCGGGCGGCAATTTGAGTTGGCTCATAAGCCAATTCGTGGGACCTTGAACAGACGCATTGTCCGCCAAGGAGAAGACTTCCCTTTCTGTGGTTTTCTTGAGCCTTGGATTGATCAAATGGAGAGGATGAGATACCCTGGGTTTGAGATCTTCTTCGATCATCAGCTCTCTGACAGTGACAAGGAGTGGGTAGATCCTAATATCGACATCGGACAAGACAGAGAAGTCAGCTCGGAAAGTAGCACAGAGGAAATCCTGGGTCTGACACTGGCTGATTTGCTGACAAAATCGTATACTAGTGTAGAACCGATGAATTTGGGAGATATAACCATTGTCGTGATCGGGGAAGAGGTACCTGCTGACTACGCAAGCTTCATCATGGATGCAGTGAATGGCTCACAACTAAATTGGCATTTTGAAAAAAGTTGTATTAAGAGTTTTGAATTGGCTGTTGAGTCTGAGTCTGGTGGGCCTGTGGGGTTGGAGGTAGATTTAAGTTTGTCTAAAATGTCTGAGTCTTCTTTTTCTTTCTCTTTTGAGTCTGTTGCAACTTGTGAGCCCGAGGCTTTGAACGAAGATGTAATTTTCGCCTACTTTTCTGTGCCCATAGTTCATAACATTGACCAAAATTTTCAAGATTTTGATAAAAATGAAGAGGAAGAAATTCCTCGGGCTTTGAAAAATTTAATCGACTGGGAGGAAGAAAGGTGTGCTAAGCCATTAGTGGATGAAATTGTTTATGTAAATGTGGGTACTGAAAAAGATCCTCGCTTGATCCAAATTGGTTCTACATTGTCTTCAGAGGAACGTGAACAATTAGTTGCTTTATTAACGGAATTCAAAGATGTTTTTGCATGGTCCTATGAAGATATGCCAAGAATTGACCCTGAGATTGTACAGCATAGGATCCCTCTCGACCCTGAGGCCCGACCTATTAAACAGAAGCTTCGCAGAATTTGTCCAGATTGGGCCTTGAAAATTAAAGAAGAGGTTACCAAGCAAATCAATGTTGGGTTTTTGCTCGTATCAAAATATCCTACTTGGTTAGCCAATATTGTGCCAGTTCCGAAGAAAGATGGCAGAATTCGAGTTTGTGTTGACTTCCGGGATTTGAATAACGCTAGTCCGAAGGATGATTTCCCATTACCACATATTGACGAATTGGTAGACTTCACTGCAGGGCATGCCTTATGTAGAGATGTGGTTTGGAAATACTCTTCAGATCCTGGGGGATGCTCATGATCCTCAGCTAGCCACCTGAAAAAGAATTAACACTCCGGTCGGGGGTGCCGGAATTAGCACTCCAACGGATAAGTCAGTGTATGCTCTCTTGATTGCTTGTATCTTAAGTTAAACTTGCTAGTTCTCACGTACCTCTTTCTGGCTAGTGTTCTTCTATTTATATCCTCTCTTTCTTGGGCCTCGGGGCTAGGCCCACTTTCTATCTGCCGTATAACTATTTATTCGGCTTCTTTTGTCACAAACCGCTACTGACTCGGCCTCTTACTCAATCAGTTGTCTGACCGGATAGGGTAAGATTTAAATGTGCAAGACGGGGCCGAGTGCGATGCATATATTTTGACTTCCAGGTCCAACTATTCGGCTTCTCTACGGCTCATCAAATTCGGCCCCCATACCTTACTATCATTCATGGATGGTTTTTCAGGGTATAACCAGATCCTTATGGCTCCAGAGGACAAAGAAAAGACAGCATTTACCACACTATGGGAGACGTACTGCTACAGGGTTATGCCATTTGGTTTGAAGAATGCCAGGGCCACTTATCAGAGAGCTGCTACCACTCTTTTGCATGATATGATCCACAAGGAAGTTGAGGTATATGTAGATGACATAATTGTCAAGTCCAAAGATCGGGAAAGCCATTACACTACATTGAAGAAATTCTTTGAGAGAATTAGAGAATATAGGCTAAGGCTAAATCCACAAAAATGCACCTTTGGGGTAACTGCAGGCAAGATGTTAGGATTTCTAATCACATAGCGGGGAATCGAAGTTGATCCATCTAAAATTAAGGCCATCTTAGAAATGCCACCACCAATGACTGAAAAGGAGGTGCGGGGCTTTCTGGGAAAGGTGCAATTCATAAGGAGGTTTATTTCAAAGCTAACCTTGACTTGTGAACCCCTGTTTGGTCTCCTAAAGAAAGGAAAAAAGTTTCAATGGGATGACCGATGTCAGTTCGCCTTCGAGCAAGTTAAGCAATATTTGCAGAATCCACCTGTGTTATCACCACCTGAGCCAGGAAAACCGCTGATTTTGTATTTATCAATGACTGAATCAACCATGGGATGCATGCTTGCACAAGAGTTAGATGAGAAAGTGGAGAAAGCCATCTACTATTTAAGTAAGAAAATGCTTGAATATGAGACCTGCTATACTCCTTTGGAAAAAGCTTGCTTAGCTTTGGTATGGGCCACCAGGAAGTTGAGACACTACCTGCTAGCTCACTCGGTACTTCTGGTTTCAAGATTAGACTCAATCAAATATCTTTTTGAGAAACCAGCACTTACTGGTAGGCTAGCTCGTTGGTTGCTTTTGCTTTCCGAATTTGGCCTTAAGTATGTCACTCGCAAATCTGTCAAAGGAAAGGCCATAGCAGAATTTTTGGATGATCACCCAATTGAAGGAGGAGAAGAAGTGGAGTACTCATTCCCAAATGAAGAGGTCATGCAGATGGAAGAAGACACTTGGAAGTTGTACTTTGATGGAGCGTCCAATGAATTTGGCTATGGGATAGGCGTGTTGCTCATAGCGCCAGATGATTCCCATATCCCCTTAGCTTTCAAACTCCAATTCAGGGTATCTAATAACCAAGCAGAGTATGAGGCATGTATTGCTGGATTGGAAGCAGCCCTAGAACTAAGGGCAATAAGGTTGGATGTGATCGGGGACTCGAACTTGGTCGTCTCTCAAGCCAATGGAGACTGGAAAGTTAAAGAGGAAAAAATGAAAGTCTACCATCAGACCTTGGACATGTTGATCCCGAGGTTCGAAAAGCTGACTTTTATGCACCTGGTAAGAGAGAACAACCGATTTGCTGATGCGTTGGCAACCTTGGCATCAATGATAGATATACTGGTTGGGGTCAAGATGCGTCCGATCCTTATAGAACAAAGGTACACCCCTGCGTATGAAATGATAGCTGCAACAGAAGAAGTTCAAGATGAAAACCCTTGGTACTTTGATATTTGGAATTTCTAGAAAGTGGGTACATATCCATAAGGGGCAAACACCAAAGACAAAAGGGGGATACGGCGTCTGGCCACTCAGTTCGTCATTTGTGGAGATAAGTTATATAAGAGAGGGTATCTGGGAATGCACAAGCTATGTGTAAAGGAAGAAGAGGCAAAACGTATCATAGAAGCCATCCATGGAGGAGTATGAACGGTATAATGCTAGCCAGAAAAATCCTTAGACAAGGATACTACTGGTTAACCATGGAGAGTGATTGCATCAACTTTGTTAGGTGATGCTACAAATTGTCAAATCCATGCCAATCGCGTGAACATCCCACCATCAAAAACTTTATAACCTAACTTCGCCTTGGCCATTCTCAGTCTGGGGCATAGATATCATCTGGGCAGTCACACCGAAAGGTTCAAATGGGCATCAGTTCATCTTGGTTACCATTGACTATTTTACCAAGTGGGTTGAAGCACAGTCGTATTCAATATTGAAAACATCACACGTGGCCAAATTATCAGGAATAACATTATCTGCAGATATGGGGTACCAAACAAAATAATTTCAGACAATGGCTCACACTTCAAAGGAGAAGTGGTAGTTCTACTTGAAAAATATAGCGTGGCTTTTCACAAGTCATCAACATACAGGCCACAAACCAATGGAGCCGTTGAAGCTGCAAATAAGAACATCAAGACCATTCTGTGTAAGACGGTAGAAACTTATAGAAATTGGCCAGATAAGTTGCCTTTTGCACTTTGGGGATACAGGACATCAATCCGAACATCTACAGGGGCAACCCCTTACTCTTTGGTATATAGAATGGAGGTTGTTTTGCCGATTGAGTTGGAAGTGCCTCATTAAGGATTATGGCTAAATGTTAAACAACAGAAACTGATTGGCAACAAAATCGATTTGAGGAACTGATGCTATTTGATGAGCGAAGATTGAAGGCGTTATACCATATTCAGGGGTATCAACACAGGATTGTCAGAGCATTCAACAAAAAGGTCAGATCCAAGAATTTGAGGGAAGGGGACTGTAGACACCCCATTTTTGAACCGACCTTAAGACTCAGACGTCACCAGTTGTGCGCCTGGTGATGTTGCATGTTGTGCTCGTCCAGAAGTTTCGGAGTCGCGGCTGCGAGCCTTGCCTCCGGACTTCCGGGCTTTTCTGTACTCTGCCTCGGTTTGCGAACCAGGCTCGGTTTTCTCTGTTTTTCTTCCTGAAGGGAGGGAGAGGTCCCGTAGACCATCTCTCAGTGGCCCTAGGCTACATTTTGTGGCTGTAGGCCATTTTGCCGAATTCGGAGCCCGGTTCCCGGTTTTCGGAGCCGTCAGGCCGTGTGCCTCGGTTCGGGACCGCCTAACTACCTCCGTTTGCTCCGGTTTTTGGCATCCGTCTTATTTGCTCCCTTTTTAGGGACACTGTGGTCTGAGAGACCCACTTCGTGGTCGAACACCACTCCCGGTACCTAACAGTCAGTTTTCGGGGCCTCGGACTGCGCGTTTCGGCCCTGGAACCTTCATTTTGCATCGGTTTTCGTTCATTTTTTGGCAGGTACCTCTGTTTCATCACCAGGAAGGTCGTAGAAGGGTGGGAGGCCAGCAATTGTTTCAGCAACCAGTTATATTCCTCCGGCGTCCTCCGACGCCCGTTTTTCTCACTTCCAAGCCAATGTTAACCACCCTAGGGCCACTTTCTTGCACCCCAAACCCCATATTTGTGTTGTGGACACATGGGAGGACACCAAAAGTTGGTAGCAGGCCAGTAATTCCCTTTGACCCTTTGAACCCCTCCTAAAAGTGGCCTTTTCTCTCTCGTGGTTCACTGTTGCCAATTTTTGACCACAGAGCTGTGTTGAGCACACATGGGAGGACACCATTTTGTGGTGGCCGGCCAAAAATTCAACTTGACCCTTTTGACCCTTGGCCGGCTGGCCATGGGGGGTGGCCGGCCGGCCACCTGCAGCTCCAATAGTTGGCCGGCCATGATCCTCAGGGTTGATACATTACAGCTGTATATCTGTTTCCCCCCAAAAACCTGTATCCGGGGGGAACTTTTTTGAAGGGAAACTTGGAGTGATTTCCCTCCATTTTTTCCCTCCTTTAGTCCCCTCTCTTGGCCATATAACCAGCTACCCAGCTCTGGTTTTAGGGTTACAAAAAATCCCTAAGAGCTTGGTATACACATCTCCCTCTTCCTCTCTTCCAAACCCTCAAAAATTCCTAAGTCCTACACCTCATCTCTTCATCACCACCAAGCACCACCACCACTACTCCATTTCCAGTAGCTTGGGAAGCTTTCCAGCAGCTAGGAGGCAGCATTTCTCAAGCCAAGAAGCATCCAAGGGGTAGTCTTCAAGGGTAAACATCATTTCCCCTCTCTTGAGCTCAATTTTGCAACATTTTTCTAGCCTCTTTGCTTGTTGTTTTGAGCTCAGACCAAAACTGAAATGGTCATTTTTTTGAGCTCATTTTCTTTGTTTCATTAAGGGCTCAACACTGTTTGAGCCCCCCATGTTGCACTTGCTTCAATACCCTCTTGAATGCCATTATCTTCCATGATATTTTTGGCCTATATATAATCTGTTTTGAGGTATGATATAAACTGTGAGTAGCCTTATTTTGAGCCCTTCTTCAACATTGAAGAAGGGCTCAACACTGTTTGGGACCTCCATATATCACTTGTTATTATACCCCTCTTAGGTCCCCTTTTTTGCATTATTTATTAGGCTATTGTGTCTCTGTTTTTGGACCTTGGTCCGAACTGAAAATGGACCTAAAATGACCCCCTCTCCATGTTTCATTAAGGGTCTAAGGCTGTTTGAGACATCCTTGGTATACTTCATGTTATAGCCCTCTTGTGGCCTTAATTTTGCATGGCATTTTGAGCATATTTCTACACTGTTTTGGGCTTGATCAT